>JADDOH010013789.1:0-20564 GCA_016648135.1 Agrypnia vestita
TTTTATTTAATAGGTATATTTGATAATATTTTTATTTGATCTTGTGTAATTTTGGACACCTTGTTTTAATTTGTTTTCATAAACGAAATCCCACACAAAACGCTTAATGCGTATGTATACGTGGGTACACACCTATCGAGTGTTTTCTGTGAGTTAAAGAATATTTTAAAAGACCTTGATTAAGTTAAATGTGTGTTAATAAATCAGATCGTAATATTATTAGATCACAATGAAATGTAGAGGGGGCTAGGGACGAGTCAAAAGAAGAGATAAACGTAGTTTAGTTTTGTATGAAATTTATTTTTATTAAAAAATATATCAACGAAATTAAATTATTTGTTTGATATATAAGTAGTAAATAAAATGCTTAAAGATTTTTCCGGTCTTTATGGATAAACATACTTTTTCTCATGGCATACATTCTTTGCTAATTCAGACTCAAATAATGTTATTTTTTTTAATTTTCATTAATAAAAAATATTCGGGACAATTAATAGATAGCGATAAAGTAACAAATGTGTCTTAACCCCTTTTAAATGATATTGTATTATATGATACTTAAACATTATCTGTAATGATGTGATGAATATTACACTAAAACATTAAAACCAAATAAATAATAATTAAATTATATACTGCAGTAATTTAAAAATTTGTGAAAATCAGTTTGTCTCCAACACATATACTAATTACATCGTTCGAGTGTCTGAATATTAAATTCTAGCCAATATTACTGCTATAATGATAGATATATTGACATATGACAGATGATAGATAATTCTAACATGCGCATACATAATATCAATCACTATATTATATACGCGTACGTTATACATAATAACAAAGATAAAAATCTTGTAATACTGAGTCCTGAGAATGGGAGGGATCATCTATGTACTATATCATATATATTTTATATATTTTTAGGTATACCTGGCATTTCTAGGTACGAATAGAAAATATTCGTGCTATTGTCAATAAAAAATCCAAATGTTGATGCATTATTTGATACTGTTATCGTGGAGAAAATTTCCTAACTATAAATAATAGATATTCCACAGAATAGTATTTCTCCGCAACTCTAACGAGGTAATGAGAATAGATGATTTATGGCTCTATATTTCCTACTCATATCAAATATGGCGACAGTAAACAAATGCTTTTCCAAACGATAGCGGCGGTTTCCGCAGCATCCGAAGTACAATCGTAGAGCCTTATAAGTGCCGTCTCCTTATAGGGACAAATACAACCTGCCAACTGGAGCTATTTATTGGCTAATAGGGTGAACGTGCCGCTATTGGGCACCGCCGCGTTTCCGTCGGCTTTCTGGGTGAGTGTACCACTTATGGATGAGGAATTTAAGTGATGTTTATATTTTTTTTATCAAATGCAATAAGATATTCATTTCGTATTTTCTCCATAAACAAAATAATACATTTTTAAAATTGTAATCTCTATTATTTAAATAATTAAAAATTTTAAAATTGACTTATGTGCTTGAATACATAGATTACGATTACGGAGCTCTTCCTTCGTATAATCTGTAAAATAAGCTGATATTTACTGTATATTCAGTAAATTGAAACAGATCATAGACTGAGTATTCCATATATTTAGATTTTTACAGTTTCTGTATAAATTTGAGTATTATATAAATACTAGCTGTTCATACCGGCGTTGCACGGGTTAAGGATTAAGTTTTGAAAAAAAATGTGAGGATAAACAAAAGTTAGATTCGAACGGTATAGATTTGCATCGAAAATATAGCAGGGGAGGGGATAGGGTAAAATAATAGGGGTGAATTGATGTTACCCGCCGAGTCCTTAAGAATAAGTAACCGAATTTTGAGTCCGATCGGTCAAATGGTACAGATTTGCATCTGTATGAAAATATATCAGCGGAAGGGAAGGGTTGAAAGAATAGGAAATGTCGAATATGTTACTCGCCAGGTCCTAAACAATATGTTTCCAAATTTTGATGCCGATCGGTCGAAAGGTAAAGATTTACATTGAAAATGTGTCAGGGGGAGGGGAAGGGGTATGAGAATAGGGAGGAAATGTTGCCTATATTACCCGCCGAGTCCAAAAGAATAAGTTTCCAAATCTTGAGGCCGATCGGTCAAACGGTACAGATTTGCATAGAAAATATGTCAGGGGTGGGGAAGGGGTTTGAGAATTAGGGGGAAATGTTGCCTATGTTATTTGCCGGGTTAAGTATGCAAAATTTGAATTGAATCGGACAAACGGTGTGGATTTGTATAGAGAACAGACAGACAGACATTGAGTTTTATAGGTATAG
Organism: Agrypnia vestita; assembly: GCA_016648135.1. Classification (NCBI taxonomy): domain Eukaryota; kingdom Metazoa; phylum Arthropoda; class Insecta; order Trichoptera; family Phryganeidae; genus Agrypnia; species Agrypnia vestita. The sequence continues at coordinate 2,299 of JADDOH010013789.1, forward strand.
ATTATATAAAAGTGAAAAAGCTGTTCGAGGCACGAAAAATGATTTTAAAGACACTATAACAAAATATATTAAATTCACTGAACACTGTGAATTGTATGTCCTCTGACTTGAGTGGGTTAAATTCATTAATTAAAAAAATCATTAATTAAAATTTAAAAAAAAAAGAATATTATGCAGTTTAAAGTACAGTACAAGTTAGTGTTATAAATTTTGGCATTTACTAAAATAGATAAATTATTGCAGTAGTATGTTTTTATCAGTATTATAAAGTATATTTTTGACGGGCTGGGGATAAGCGGTGGTGGGTATGTCGTTTAATTGCCGCGTCGCCGTCCTCACGTCCGAGGTTCGAGTATTTCTCTAGGTAATTTCGTTTTTTAACTATGAATTTTGGAGTTATGGGACAGACAGACAACGAAATTATTATAATTAGATTACAAATACTAGAAAAATAATATTGATTTCCAAAAAATCTAAATTGAAGGAAAATTATATAGAGTAAATTGTATGGTTCAAGATAGAAACGAAAATCGATTTTTGCAGATTCGACAGTTTACGTAGGAACCGTCGATATGGCACATTTAGTATTAAAAATAACCAATTGGAAATTTGAAAAATTTCATTGTCTTATTTTTTAGAATTACGGAAATATATTTCAGCCTGAGAAAGTAATCGATACTAGAAAATGCTCTTTCGCGCTAAAAACTTGTGAAAGGAATGGTTATCAAGCGTTTGTAATTTTTGTCAAGATAGGGACCTCGAATTGTAATTCATCGTACAATTGAATTAAATAAAAAAGATTTCATAAAAATCATACAAAAATAATAATATTGAGCCAACTCTACGTTTATTAATAATTATTACTTATTTAATAAAAATATTACATAGGAATATTACGTTATACCTGCTGAAGCGGACATAACTAGTCAATCGACTGACCAATGATGTCTCGACTCGAGCTGCGCTTTATTTCACTCACGCCTGTGTGCGAGTGAAACAGAACGCAGCCACACCGGCACACAGCACGCCACAAAGTTAGATAATTATGGGACGCGCGGGTGAATTTTAAAATAATTTTTTGTATCGATCCAGAAAATTACCGGATTTAAGGTTTTTCAATACTAGGATTGCGGGGCCAGAAAAACTTTGGCGATCATAATCCCTGATTGTATTAGACGTATTTTTGCATTTAAATATGCTATAATACTTATATATGTATGTTTTTTGTTTTTATGTTTTAAGTTTTATAATTAAAACTAGCCGTACACCAGTGAAATATCACGGAACAAGAAATGTTTCGCGTCTTTGATAAGCCCAAGTATATTATGTAGTGTCTATATTTTTGACGATCATAAATATTAACATGCATTAAGTGGCCGGTTCTGGTTTGCTGGCCTGGGGTTCAAGCCCCCATCTCTGGCCGTTTATTTGTTTTTTTAGCCATGAATTCGAACGAAATTACGGACGTTACGGACAGAGAGACAGATGGACGGACAAATGGATAGACATCGAAATTATTATGTTTGTTTGTTGTTTATAGAAGCCCACTGATAACCAACTATGGTGAATGGATTCGAAATATTCAATATATATTTAAATTAAAAAATAAACAAAAAAATTGAAAAATAGACGCGATCAAAATCACGAAGTAAATTTGACATAATTAAGTGGTGTTGTAGGAATTTAGTTGTATATTGTACTTTTAAAAAACTTGTAAGTCGAAAGCATTATCATTTAGTTAGGTACTGATTCTTTCATTTATTTAACTTAAACAATTTAATAAAAAAATTGAAATATTTGGATGTTTAGAAATATTTTCAAAGACAAATATTATTTTATTTCGTTCAGATGTATTCATATATGTATTTTGTATGTCTATTGAATCTAAACTTCTATTCAATTAAACATAAAAATATTGATTTTATTTTTGTTATCGTTTGATGACGACAATTTTTATGCCACGTTGGGAATGTATTAGTAAATATGTGAGTTTAAATAATATATTTTTGTTTGTAACTTTTTTATGTATGCTCGCATTTCAATTTATACAGGACGCAATGGACCACTCGTTTTATGTCATGAGTTGCCGCAATATGTTAAGTGAACTAAACTGCCCAAGGTGTAGGCATATTAATGCATTGATTTCCGGCCTAGGGACTCTGTAAACCTTTTCCATGAATAACCATTTTCCTTACAAGAGATTAAGTAACGGGGCTTTTGTCAAATGTGAGGTTGTGTTTTACGACACGGTAATTTTTTCGCTTATGGAAATGTTATAGTTTGGCATGAATTAGAGCATATCCACCAACATCATATATTTATTATACCAAAATGATTTAAGTGATGTCTATGAATAAGAACTGTATTTCGTATATGAACTGTATTTCGTTATAGAACACTGTAGGTATTATACTTAATATTATGAAGGAATCAGCAAAAAAAACCAGATAAATCGAATTAACGAAAAAATATTTTAACTTCTACCGGGATTCGAAAGAGCGGACTTCCATTCTATATCCGGGGATGGCTCTAATTTCGCCACGGCGGCGGGCCGAGCGGTCTGGTAAGTTAACGAAAATTTTTCGAGCTTATATACATATGTAGGTAGTCTCTTTTTAATTGATAAACATTTTTGTTCCATTCTTAAAAAGCAATCCGGATTGAATATTTTCTAACGACCAAATTCTTAAATATAATAAAGTAGGTACACCGTTTTATCGACATCGCCAAAATTATTTAATGACAGTTTTCAATTTTCTTTACACGAATTTACTAATTAATTACAATATATATATATTAATATTAATGTATTTATATTAGGTCCTTACATATGAAATTGGCGTTTAGTATGGGAGGAACATAAAGCCGATTTTTTTATTATAATATATTTATTTATTCAAAGTATGTACCATTGCTATCTAAGCACTTTTGCCATCTCATAGGTAGTTCATCGATCCCTTTACTAAAAAAACCATTCGGACGGGAATCAATAAAATCTTTGAAGGCGGTTTGGACTGCCCCATCGGAGTTGAATTTTTTCCTTTGCAAGAAGTTATCCAAATTTCGAAAAAAATGGTAATCTGTTGGGGCAAGGTCCGGAGAGTACGGTGGATGTCTTAGACATTCCAATTGAAGCTCCTCTAATTTGGTAGCCGTCTGTTGTGCAGTGTGTGGTCTAGCGTTATCATGAAGCAGCAGTGGCCTAGAGCGATTAACCAGCCTCGGTTGTTTAGCAGCTAGCTTTTCCATCATGGTTTGCAGTTGCTGACAATAGACATCTGCCGTAATCGTCTGGCCAGATTTAAGAAAGCTGTAGTGAACGACACCAGCACTAGTCCACCAAACGCTCACAAGTAACTTTTTTGGAGTCAATTTTCGCTTGGGGCATGGTTTGGCTGGTTCGGCAGGGTTCAGCCATTGCGATGAGCGCTTCCGATTATCGTACAGGATCCACTTTTCATCACAGGTAATGATTCGATTTAAAATCCCTTCATTATTGTGCCGGTTGAGTAATGCAACGCAGCAGTCAACGCGCGTTTGTTGATTTGCTTCACTCAATTCGTGAGGTACCCACCTTTCAAGCTTTTTCACCTTACCAATTTGCTTCAAGTGGATTAAAACAGTTTTATCACTAACACCGCAGCCTGCAGCTAACTCGGATGTGGTTTGCGATGGATCCGCTTCCACAATAGCCTTCAATTCTTCATTATCAACTTTGGTCTCCGGCCGTCCACGGGGCTTGTTCTGCAGGTCGAAATTTCCAGAACGAAAACGTTGGAACCAAAAACGCACTGTGTTTTCTTTTGCGGCACCGTCGCCATACACATCATTAATCCTTCGAGCCGTTTCTGCAGCACTGGTGCCACGGTGGAACTTGTACTCGTAAATAACACGATATTTCAAGTTTTTCATTTTGTAAACTGAGTGATGCAAAGAAAAAAACAATTGAGGAAAAAACAAATGAATTATAATTTTCAAAACACAAATACATTAGTAAATAGCTGTATAAATTTGGATTTGGAATTCCTAACCAAAGAGAAGATATTTGAGATCAAATTTGCCAGTACGGCAAAACGCCAATTTCATATGTAAGGACCTAATAAATGAATTTTTAATAATAAGTGTCTGAAAAAAGTGCCGATTAATTGATAAAAATGCAAGTGAGTAACAATGAATCATTATTCGAATAAATATTTTCATTTTTTGCTTTTTTCAATTTTGAACTTAATTTCTGTAGCTGCTCAATTGATATTTTTAATCGTGAGATGTCAAATGTAACACATCATATGCGACTACTGTAAGGCTCTTTTTTTATATTAAATTTCACTTTTTCATTTTCTAGTTCCTATTAAAAGGGTAATATTTAAGATAGCAAAGCAAATAGCGTTTACTCATTTCATTTCTGTCAATATTTTATGCCACCTCCAAGGCTAGCTTTTTCGCACAGTTCACTTAAATTAATGACCAAACATCGAGATAATTACTTAAATTACGTATTATATAGAAATAATGCATACTATATAAATGACTTAGTATTAAGGGTTCTCAAGCTCCTGTTGCAACAATTTTGCTTTGTATGATAATCCTTAGTCCACGGAATACTCCTATAGCTTCTAGAATACTTAATAAAGTAGGTATTGAAATAGTTTTAAATTTCAAGATTTTTATAGAATATCAAAATTTGGTAAATTTAAGGCAGGATTTCCACATTGCGATTTTGAAATTCAAGGTATTTGATGTTGATCGTGCTCATTCAAGACAAGTCTGAGATTTCATCTCTATCTAATATCGTATAAACATTAATTATTTATCAATTAGTGTATATTATAGATATCTCACAGAGACGAAACTGTATTAATTATGGGAAAGTAGGTATAGAAGTCATTTGGGTGTAACAGGACTTATGACCTGTCTTTTTATGGTTGGCTTAAGTGATCACTTTACACAATTGTAACATTCGCCATTTCCACCCATGATAGAATATACCATGCTTATTCATTTTTTTGTTGGAGAGTGTATATATGTTCAATTGCGATGAATAAGCTTTCAGTATATGAGTTGGAAGCGCCTTTTTCCATGCGGGCCTGTACAAAGAGAGCAGCTTTCATCCCCTAACTCCCCACAGCTTGTCGCTAAGAGATCAATATACATTATACCGGAAATTTTGGGAGCAATCTTCACTTGTATTACGACATGTACTATATCTATCATGGGTGGAAACTGGCGATGTTACAATTGTGTAAAGTGATCACTTAAGCCAACCATAAAAAGACAGGTCATAAGTCCTGTTACACCCAAATGACTTCTATACCTACTTTCCCATAATTAATACAATTTCGTCTCTGTGAGATATCTATAATATACACTAATTGATTAATAATGTCTCTGTGACATAAATCCAGCACTGTTCTGAAAGATTTGAACAAACTCAAAATATTCTGAATTAATTATTTAATTTTTTGCGCTCGAGATTCATGATAGAACAAATGTTTCGCATATCAAATTAACTAATTTATTTTCAATAACTTTTATTTTTTAGTAGTACTATGATATATGCTTATGACTAAAATGGTAGCACTTAACCTATTTTAATGCCAATTGACTATAATCTATCAATCAAGGTTTGGTATTAAATTCCGTATTAAAGAGAAAAATGTCTGCATCATAACTTTCGTGTAGTGTAGATTTAATTTGTTTACTTTTTTTTATAAAACAAGGCGAGCTTTATGTTTAGATTAGATTATTATAGTGCGTGCCAACAGAATGCGGTACTGTACACATTAAAAACGTTGTCTTTTATTTTACGTGAAGAGGAGATTGAATCAACTAGTATGTATCGCAACCTTTCTGTTAAACACGAAACTTTCGCCCTGATAGATTTTACGATAAACGATTCTAAATTCAATTTACAGATTCAAACAAAAAATACAGGAAATTGTTACCATCACGGTATTAACTGACATTATTGTTGATGTTCGTCAAGATTAAAAATAAAAAAAATAAAAAATGATTAGAATCACTTGGAAATATACTCAGTTGCCACCGGGACTCAGACCCGGATCATTCTCTTAAAGGGAGAATCTATTACCATTACGTCACGAGAACCACGGAAATTATTTATTTATTTATTTATTCATTCATTTACGCCTAAATAGGCTTTTACATATGTAGGTATATAACAGTTATTTGCAAAAATAATATCAACAGAGAGAAAAACAAAAAAAAGAAAGTGTATATAATTTACATTATGGCGGAATGAAGCGCTCTCAGTATCGCGCCCCTATACTGTGACAGGCCAGAACCAAACACGTCCGCTATGTTTGTATAATTGTTACCTAACCTGTGTATTCTAGGTACTAGCGAGTTGTAGTGAGCATTTGTTCTAGTATTGTCACAGTAAAAAGGAAATAGACAAATTTTAGTCATTATATGTAAATCTTGTAGACAATTATTATTTCATTAAAAGCTATCAACTTTTTATTTGCAATGAATCATAAGATCATTCGAGTACCTAATGCACGCAGATTTCGCTAAAATTTTCCATTCCATTTCAATTCAGGAATATTGTAATATATGTAAATATTCCAGCGGTAAGTACATTATTTTTATTATAAAGTGTATTAAAAAATTGTAACTTCGCAATAAAAATATGATTTAATTAAAATACATAGTAATTATTGCGATTTCTTCTAATGACCATCCCACAAAGTACATAAAGATCTCTCCACGGATGACATGGACCCTACCTTAACGGGGCGGATCTCTAACACGAAATAAGATTCGCAAAAAACTGAACCCGTCTCTCCATAATGTGAAATCACTGCACCACCGTGGCGTTGTTCGCCGCGGCAATATTCAGCACTATTCAATAATCGCAGACATTTAACGACCACGCTTATTCGAAATGTCGTTTTCAATATACATAATATCGTTTGTTCTCCACGGCGTCGGCTGGGAGCAAACGTGATGCATCTGCATTTGAAAACAATCGATAGTAAAATATTTCCACCTTTCCAACAGCTAACACAGGCCGTTGCCAATAATTGTGTCACGCTGAACTGAAAATGAATCATATTATCAGGACCAGTATCGCTCCCCTTCTGCAACAGGTGCTGTGTCGCCTCCGGTCCGGCGTGTTGCGTTCGTATATGGAAATAAATATTAAATACGACAAACATACTGTACAATTTATGCTGTGTACAGAAAAAAAGTTGTGACACTTATTATTAAAGTGAAAAATTAATAAAAAAAGTAACCCATAAAAACCAAGTTTTTATTATGCTCTCTTTCTTTGTAAAATATAACAACAATTAAAGACGAATTAAAACATATAACATAACACTAAACTTACGGTAATTTAATATATTTCTAAAATGTCAGATGTTTTGAGCTTTGATAAGACACTTCATGCTTTGGAGATTAAATTCTAAAAACATTTGTCAGTCAATTTAGATTTTCGACATTCGTAGTGAAGTAGGTACCTATTATGCATACCGATGGAGTAATTCAAATTTAGAAAATATTCCGCGACGTTATCAAACTTTTCTAATGATTCCAATTTGAAAAAACCAATAAAATTTCTAAAAATCCGAAATTATACTATAATTATTAATTTTTTTAACGAAAATTTGATCGATCTTCTTGCCGTCGCCACGAGTCTACTTGCCAAGTTTCAGCTCGATTGGATCACAGGAAAAGGGTCAAAAATCGATCCAAAGTTTTTGTTGACGGCAAGCAAGCAGACGCCATTAGTTAATATAAAGGGAGTAAAAAAGACGTGTTTTTTCATACCTGTATTAATCAGTGTCTTCTGATACTCACGTGCTAATTTTGAATTGGTTTTATATATACCAACACAATGTGATGAATCTTTAATTATTTTTTATTTATTTATTTGTTTGGAAATATCACAGATATAAACAAGTGATATTTGTATATATACGAGTGTAAATAGACAGTATTGAACATATTAACCTAAATCCCAGCATATTTCACATAGACAATAATTTTGAAAAATACATAATAATAATAATAATAAAAATAATAAATAAAAGACATCAGAAGTAACAGTTGTAAGTAAAACATAATAAAATAAGTAAGAATATTAAATATTATACATTATGATAAGTTTAACTTTATTTTTCTAGCCTCGCAATATTGACTCAATATTTAAATATTAATTCAATGTTGCGACGCAGAATAATATTCACTTGTATTTTAGATAATATAGAGATGTAAGATATCAATGTCGGTGATCAAATCGTTGTAAGCTTGGCACATTCCCACTATGGGTGAGCCGGAGTTGGTGCGAGCACCAGAAATGTGGGAGAGGTAGTGTCTAGTAACCCTTGTTGGATTTCGACAGATTTTATGAAAGTTGAAAATGTCAAGAGCTGTGCGTCTGTTTTTAAACTTAAAATGTTAAAATATTTCAATGAATGTTGTTGCTCTATTATGTTATTTTGAAAAATAGGGAATAGTACGTTATGGATCAGTTTGGCGATAGACCTTGGCGATAACGGATAATTTAGATATCGGTCTGTAGTTCTCAATATCCTGTTTTGATCTGTTTACTTAATAAGGTGAAGTTAAGTATATTTTATCTATCTTTACTTAATAAGTTGAGGTTAGTTAGAATATCGTAAAAAGATATTAAGTCAATCGATTTGTTTGTAGAATTTATAGAATTGAATGTGTATCTCAATTGTCCCTACGTATCGTACTCCTGAATCCGCAAAAATTCAATTTTCGTTTTAGTATCTTGAAATATCCAATTAACTCTGTATTTTCGGACACTGTTAAAAAAAGTTAAATTTTCATTTCAAAAAAGTTAATATAGAGGAATATCAAATATTTTAAAACATTTTACAAAAATATTGAGTAAATATGATAGTTTAAGATAACAAAAGGAAAAAAAGTTTTTTTGCAGATTCTAACTATAGGTGTACGTAGGGTTCGTCTATCTATCAGTATGTTTTCTACATAATACCATTTACCTACTTTGATCAATCTAAATCAAATTTTAGACAATAACTAAATCCTCTCCCATCTCTTTGGCCACTCGCCACTCTACTTACTATATAAATGACCTCCCACCCCGTTCCATGTTCAGAATATTAAAACCCTTATTTAAAGTGTGGTAGGTACGTTTTCTATGCTCTGACTACGAAAATATTCAATTTATTGACAAAGAATCCTACTTCGCGGAAATTCACTTATCGCCGTATAATCTGAAACAAATTAGCCGCGATAAACGAGGGATTTACTGTACATTAAATTCAACCCGTTTCAATTCTGATCAGTTGCTTGTTAGGATCCTGAGTAAAATATAACCATCTAACCTCACATTCCGTACATTTTACACCCTGATAGAAGAGAATTTTGCCTTCATGGTTTCTTTTTAGGGCCTGTACAAAAGGCGAACCCTCCCCTCTCTTCAATGAATCCGGACATGGGCCGCTCATAAAAACGCAGTATACATAATACGTATAATGTATGAAATTCGACCTTAACGTAAAGTGAAAGAAACACCGGCGTATTATACTTCAATATACGAATATGTGCACACCTTTTTATTTTTTATCCGAATCAATAACGTTATGGAAAACAGTGATATGGCAAAGGTAAACAATAAATCCTTCAGAATCAATTACCGATCTGATAAAAATAATTGAATTTAAACTACACGTTTATCGTTGCAGCCATCTATTAATGGTCTTTTTCTCTGTTAAATGCAGTATCTTATCCTTCTCATTCATCACTTACCTCGTTATACCATCAAATTACCAAATGCCAAGATGGTCGGATATCTGCGGCGCATTTATCCTTGTGAAGCATTGTAAAACAGCACAAAGTACGGCGGATACATAACGTATTATCTCGGTGAACCATCCGGCCCACCTTCAATCTCTCACCTCGCCTGTTAATAATCCATATCGCCATTGGGAGATTCCTCGTACATCCGTCACCTGTGTATGTGCGAGTACAGCGCCATCGAATATTTAATTAATATTTCATATATAAGAAAGATATATTTTACGGTCCTTCATCTGCACCCTTATCTCTGACTTGGTAAAACTTACAAATAATCATAAATATTTTTTTTTTCGTAATAAGACCTTAAAATGAAAATAAAAAATGAATATTTTTTTGTCCTGGGTTGAAATTGAAGGTAAAATAAAATTTCATAAGTATCGAGTAATATTACATAGAAAATAAATAATATTTAGAATTATCTAATAGGTACCGATGTTACACAAAAATGCACAATATACATGATCTTTAACAGATACAGACATACATATTCGTAGATATACCATCAATAATAAAAGCAGAGTCAAAGTGAGACAAAGCGATTTTCGACATCGATTTGCGAAATTAGTATTTTCCCCGCCTTCACCCATGGCCGTCTACTTAGGATGATGACGAAGAGAAAAAGGTCGAAAATCCATGTTGCAGAGATGAGATTCTTAAGAAGAATAGCATGGGTGACTTTAACAGATCATATCAGGAATGGTATCATACGAGAGATTCTTAAAATGAAACCGCTACAGCTCTAAATTGAAAAAAAATTCAGCTTAGGTTTGACAAATCTTCCGCATGGGAAACGTAACCAATCTAAACAGATTTTCTCGTTAGTAGAAAAGAAGACCCAGGAGAACATGAAAAGAAAATTGGAGAGACTCTGTAAAGAAAAATTTAAATACTAATCGCTCCAAGTAAACGAAACAATGCAGAACTGAGTACTGCCCAAGGAATAGAACCCTAACTAGGATTATAAGAAGATCAGAAAAAAAAGAATGAAAGAGGAGTTAGTCTTCAATAAAACTCATGTAATAAAATATACGGAATGAAAGCATAGATGTTTACTGAAGGCTGATAAGGCGACTTGAGGTATTCGAGATGTGGATATACAGAAGAATTTACAAAAAAGCTGGATGAACAGAGTTAGAAATGAAGATGTTATGGTTCGGATGAATAAAGACAAAGAAGTAATGAGAACAATGAGAATCAGATTCCTTCAATATCTCGAACATCTGATAAGACATCCAGATAAATGCGTGATAATGCGAGGGAAAAAAAAGGAGTACGAGAAAAGGAGAAAATCATGGCTGAAATACCTGAGAATAGTTTGACTGGTCTACTGTGATATTATTCCGGGCCGCAGTAAATAAAGTTATGATAGCCAATGTCCATTGAACACATATAACATAAGAAGAAAAGGATAGAATTCCAAAAGTGTGTCGACATGTACCAAACCATTTTCCATCGCGTACTCCGAACAAATTGGCAGCACATTTCATCATTGGCTGATGGAAAAAAGCCAGCAAATGTAGAGACCGCAATACTAAATATGCACACACGGTGCGGCGCGCCTCCGCGTCCCGTCCTACAGAACGGGTTTTCTCGTGATTTCGTCGTCTCACATTGTTTTTATTGTTTTCTTGTTGTCCCCCTGCGATGCAGTCGACGTGGCCCATTCTTTTTGTGGCCTTTTTCGCCAATCTCTGGCCCACAGCTGAGCGATGCGTGCGCGCTGCCTGCCTTGTCAACAGCGCTAAAGGTCGTTCGATATTTGCTTTATTATGCAATCTGCACATAGTGGTATCACCCGCTGAAACATTTCATCGTGCAATGACACCGCGATATTGTAATACGGTACTGAAGGTCACCGGAGTCTAGATCTGCATCAAATATCCCGTAAAAAATATGAAAGCATTAGCAGATTAGCTAGGAAAGGTTTAGTAGTTCATTGTCACGATACAGTCATAACGAACAATCATTGTAGTATCAATATTTATCATAGGTCAAATTTAATATATTATAAAAAGTGCTTAGTTGATTTTTTTCTCAGATATTAGATTAAGTAAAATATTTCGGTAATTTAATATCGCGCACTTTAATCCGATATCGTCAATATGTAGACTGTATAATATGTTGTCCATGGAAAAGGTGCAGAGATTAGTTATCAAAGTAATTATATAAGAAGCCTTCGATATTTCCAATAGACCTTTTTTTACAATTTTCAATGTATTAAACATCTATCAAATATATACCTGATATATGTATCTGTTCATAAGACTTATCCTAACAATTAACACGTTGAAGATTATATATTTTGCGTTTGAATAGTTGGATGGGGTGGGCCTTTAAATCTTATTATGTTGCTCGTGAAAAGGGTGCAGAAAATAGTTGTTAAAGAAGCTTTTAATATTTTCAGCGGAATTTTTTAAATTTTTTATTGTATTAATTATTAAACTCACAAAATACACTTCAGCTGTAACGCGCCTCCAAGAAGTTAGAAGTTAGTGGCAAATCAAGGTTGACTGTGAACATTACAATGGTCATGTTCAGAACTAGTGCAGGCCAGCACAAATTCACATATCGAGAGGCTACATTGTTTTGAAGTTCCAAGTGAATTCAAAGTGGAAGTGAATTATATAACTTTAATATTAAAATTAAGAACCCAGTTGAGAAAATAAAAGCAATAAGACATCATTAAGGTATGACAACAGTTAAGTGTGGAACCTTATAGTTAGGAATACAAAATATTTTGTACTATAAAGGTTTCAGATTGTTCAATGAACTGCCAGAAAATGTGAAAGAAGTAAATAGTTTCACTACTTTTCGTTGGTTAAGTGCAAGATATGAAAAGTTTTTTAAAAAGTCATGTTTATTTTGTATCAGATGTGAAAATGTGTTTCTATTTATGATCATGTATGTTCTATTTATGATTAAGAATGTTTTGAGAATTTGTGTGTTGAGAAGTGCAACGTTAATTTATGTTAAATTACGAGAAGTGAAAAAGTAGGTATATCTTTTTTACAACTATAATAAATTTATCATATATATACAAATACAAATAAGCATTAATGTATGTGTTTATGTGTAATATTAGTAAATAGTAAGCCTGTTGAAGGCTGTGCAATATGTTATGCAATATCTTAATGACAATTAAATTTATATACGAGAAATTTATATATTAATTGGGTACGTGTATTGTATCCATAATTGTTTATATTTAGTAATACGAGTATTTGAAGTGTAATATAATGAATGAAATGCACAATATTAAAAAATAAATCAACTAATTAAAAAAAATAATAATGACAACATGGTATGACAAATTCTCCAGTTCGTTACTAAGCTGCATAAAACATTTAAAAACAGTTAAATGTTGTATAGAAATACTAGCCGTAACCCTTTAAAAATGACGGTACTTTTACATGTCGGTTACTAAGTAATAAGTATGTATATGTTTTATTTTCAACAAAAATCGGAAAAATTATAAAAAAGGTACGGACGTTACACGAAGTTACGGAAACAGACAGACAGACGGACGGACGGACAGACAATAATTCCATATTTAAGTAAACGTACCTTTATGAGCATTTATATGAGATTGGATGACCACATTTTTATTGTCATTTACTTATTCTGTATTTACCTTTGTCCTGTCATCTAATTTTTAATATTGTGCATAAAATAAAATAAAATTGTAACTACCTATGATATGTGGTTAAGAACTTTAAATTTTATATCAAATTAATTATTTATGTGGCTTGTGTAACTACTTTTGTTTGCTGGAAAACAAAATGCTAAAAAACAGTAACTGCACTTAATTGAGCATTTTTCAACACTCTGGTCGTATTAAAAGAAATCGGAAACACCTAGAAACCACTGATAGCGAAACGGGCGAGCGACAGTCAGTGCGAATAAAATATTTCGTACACGGAAGGAAAATTCTAGACGACGAATATAAAGTATTCCACACACTAGTGAATAGTGTGAATTGAAGAATGTGTTCCAACTAAAGTTTGTTTCAAGTGATTTTGTTTATAAATTAAAATTTAATGGATCGGTAATCGGTTCATTTCGTCTCTCGTCGCCGCGAATCCACGACAATATTATTTATCCAACCGATTTATTTTTATCATTATTTAATTAATTTAAATGAACAACCATAAGGCATTTGCGACCAATAGTAAAAATATATGGGATCTGAGTCATGTTGATATTTTTCAATACCAAAGTGGTGAAAAAAACTTTATTTTTATTAATTATACTAAAAATATTACCACAAAACTATGTTGCTATTTTTGAAGACGACGGTAAAAATATATAATTTAAGTAGAAACATTTAAACTGCGTATAACAAGAAGTAATGTTAAACAATTTTAATTGTCACAAATATTAAGTCATTCATGTGTCTACTCGCCCAATAAGCCTCATCACATACATATAAAGAATTTACGATTTTGCAGATTGCAGCTTGCTGTCTCATTCTATACAAAAAAATAATTTAAATCCATCCGAAAACCTGTATACTCTCCAAAAGATACCAAGATCAATATTTAAGATTCATTTATCAAAACAAGATTTCGGAATATTTTCCATGCATAAATAAATATATATTCAATATCAAAAATTTCACCGTAAAAATGATCAAGTGGCCATATTATTTTACAGGAGTGTAATCGCGTGATAAATTTACTGTACACGCTTGATTTAATATGTGGCATCTTGCCAACATCACCTGTTACTAACTTGTGCCCGTAAAAAACACCCACACGTTTGAATATCGTTTTTTTTTGCAAAAATGAAGCAGTGACCGCTTCATGAAAAATGACAAGGGACATTTTTATTACTCCTGCGATCCATCATACGTGGTAGAAAATGAATTGAAGGCAATTATTTTACTATGGATACATTTCGACAGCGACGTGGTACGTTGTATGTGTTAGGTCCGTTGCGTACAGGGCCGATAATTTATTTAACAGTTCAAATATACAACTGTCTGTTAAAGTTTTTGTTATTTAGGTATGACACGCGTAGGGAAATTAGAAAGAAAACTATACATTTGTAACATTGGAGAAGAGTGTCAATTTTCTTCGAAATATAAGAATTAGGTGATAAATATAATAAAAGCTGTTAGAGATAGTACCTAAACAAACGAAATTCCCAAATTTTATTTTGGCTCTCCCGAAAACCTGCATTTTTTACCTTTTCCGTTATTCCTTTCGCCCACAAGAATTTCATCTGAAATGTTGGAATTGTAAAGGATTCGGAGGCAATAATATTTTTGACACTAATACTTTGTAGATTTTATTAATACATAAAAACCTGCCTGCATATTTATGTTTAGAACTTTTTACCTACTCTTAGGTTATAAAATAATATTTTTCAAAGTCACTAAATTTCATACTACTCTTCTTTTAAAGTTTAAAAACTACGCCTGAAGTTAGGTACCTAAACCATTTTTGGAACAAAAAAATACTGCTCAGGATGCAATAATAATAAAATGCAAAGAATGCATAATTTTACAAAGAATTTAAGTGTGGATACCTAATTTGTTCATAAGTATGTAATTATTATATTTAAAAATTACTTATAAGGTACCATACACCCATGAAAAATCACCGGACTTAGGTAATAATTGCAGGATTTTGAAACTGAAAATTCATTAATAGAAAACCATAATTTTTATTTTTATTTACTTATCTTTAATCATCCTTATGACTTAAACCCCAAACTAAATATAATAAAATAATGATACAAAAATATCAAGAGCATGATTGCGTTTCACACTCTGGTTCTAGCGCCTCATCAGTGTTGTAATGTGATTCCAGCATGGCTCCAGAAAGTTACGGACAGAAAAACATTTAAAATTAGGATTTTTGATGGTATAGGAGACAGGTAAATAATACATTATTTTCAAATTCACCACAAGTTTAAAGCGAAGGTGTATATGTATATATTGTGTATCTTTTAACAATTTCTAAAATTTTTAAAGAGTATTATTTGAATTAAAGATTGAGGTGTTCTTGATAGTTTCATGGTCTTCGAAAATAGGTGCGAATGATTTTTTTTTTTAAATCACAGAAGTACGTAGTTTTGTTTTGATTATTTTTGCCGTGGAGCATAAAGAAGTAGCATAAAGATACAATATTGACTATGCTAAACGCGAAAGAGATTTTTGGAATAATAATGAGGAATTATAGAATGTTCGGCGTCAGATTAGGAAGGTACAATGGATACAGTTAAATCACCGATATTGAATTATATCTAAAACGTCATAAAAAAACCATTAAACAACCCCGTCGACATTTCAAAGAGTTTCATTATCTCCATTCACCGTAGTACGTAACGCACTTCTAGTCGTACTGGTGCACGGTGGTCCTTACGAGACGAAAATATTCTTAGAAGAAAACCGCAATGCTTCAACATCATGATGAAAATTTGTATTGATTTGTTTTATTTCTATTTAATAATAATTCAAACCTAATATCACGTATTTTAGATTTGAATTATTATTAAAAGAAAATTTAATAATTAAATTATTTTTTATTATTATCATATAATAAATGTTTAATTTATTATATTATATCTTCAATGACCTATTTTCGAAAAATTGGAGACAATTTTTAATTACGGCCACTCTGATAAGAGCTCTAACTATTAAATAAAATATATTTACTATGGAATTAAAATATATTTGAAAGAAATCAACGACATGTTCTTTTTATTCATCCCTAAAATTTACAATTGATTTTGATACAAGATATTAAGAGATGGTGCCACAGTAGTAAAATCTGTATCTATATTATGAATGATCTTCATCAAGTAATTTATATACATTTTTTTCATTGTCAGCTTTAAAAAAACAAATGGCGAAATCGCGTATAGTAGCAAAAAGTACAGATTGTTTTTAAATACACGCAGATAATATTTAATATGTAGAAATATTATAGATACACATAAAATATTATCTACTGGGAACATATAAAAATAATGCACTTAATATTTATTCACTTTACTAATTTATAATAACGCGTTTTAAAATAATCTAAACCATGCCATTTTTTGGTGCTGGTCAATTTGGCTATTATTGGGCATGCGCGGTATATTCATATATATGTCAACACTGGACAAAATTGGCGTTTCCTCTTTATACTGTTTATCGCTTTAAAAAGCTACTTTTCCCTTGAAAAATGTTATATTCGTGGTTGATTCAAGTCGCAGACGAAAGCACGTGTAATAGGTACATACATTGTCTGTGATATACTGCGACGTAATTTGGTCAAATATAATATTCTTTCAGGTTAGAATGTCGCATTCTGAATGTCGTATTTTGGATATCGTTTTTTATTTTTATTTTATATTTTCCAGATCATTAATAATTTGGGATACATAAAGAAAAAATATATGTCATTATAGGAAAGTTGTCCCAAAATCAATTATAAATGGTTATTGCGTGTGTTTAATTAATACATGCAAAATTAGTATAACAAGTGTATGCGACTTGTTTTACAATAAACTTGTATTTTATAGATCTTTCTTTAAATCAAGTACTAAAATATCCTTTTCGAAAGGTGATTATTTTATTTTGACAAATACGAAAAAGAAATTGTTGAGGATTAGAAGAAAAAGCGCTACTTTGAATATGACTTGAATACAGGACGATCTTTTGCATATGATTATCTGACTAAGAGTCTTAATTTAACAATTGACAACTGATTAACTAACTTGAAATATTAATAAACTTGAAACTTGTGTGTTATAAAAGCATTTGATCAAAATATTAATTTTAAAACTTCATTCTGGCTTATTAATCGGTTTAATTAATTGTCTAAATTATATCTAAACCAGCCGTAAACGAAAATTCACGGGACATAATAATTATATTTCGTGTAACCCGGTATGTGCGCTGGTTGCGTGTCACACTCTGACTATCTAATGTTGAAATTCCAGCAAGTTACGGACGTTAGATATAGATAAAAAATGAAATAATTAGATAGCCGCCCTCAAGACCTATCAGACACCAATGTCCGCGCAATGGCTATCACCGGCCGCAAAGCCGACAGCATAGCCCGTGGCCTTGCAGTAATCAGACACTGCGCAGTGGCCACCATTGGCTACAAATCGCCCATCATAGGCGCCCGTTGGGTTGGCCTTTGGCATCTACCATAAATTGTAGACACTAATGGCCGCCCAGCGGTCACTACCAGCCGGCGGCCACATAGCCTACCACCACACTGCAGTATCGAGTTGAAAATAGACTATGTTGAGATATATATAAATAAAAAGTTCAAATGCTCCCTTTTCTCACATGGGTATATTTATCATTACTGACATATTTCTGTTTGTTTAAATTTATTATTCTTTAATAAATAAATAAATAAATAAATAAATAAATAAATAAATAAATAAATAAATAAATAAACAAATAAACAAACAAACAAACAAACAAACAAACAAACAAACAA
>JADDOH010013790.1:0-28692 GCA_016648135.1 Agrypnia vestita
GCAGACTCGTGGTGACGATCAAGTAGATCTATCAAATTTTCGTTAAAAAAAAAAAAAATTTGGATTATTCATATTTTGAATGGTTTTTTCATACAACTTATTAAGTTAACTTACAAATGTTTGATTACTACCAACAGAGGCCTGACGATGTCACGAAATATTTAAAATTTGAATTACTCCGTCGGTATATGTAATAGGTACTTCACTACAAATTTCAAAAATTTATGACAATTAGTTCACAGATGACAGCAAAATTCACAATTATATCAAAATCTTGATTAAATTGACTGGCAAATGTTTTTAGAATTTAGTCTTCAAAGCATGAAGTTTAGTGTTATGTTATATGTTTTAATTCGTCTTTAATTGTTGTTATATTTTACAAAACAAGAAAGTATTATAAAAACTTGGTTTTTATGGGTTAGTTTTTTCTCTTGTTCATTTTTTTTGTATTATTCTTAACATGCCTTTGTTTTGTCTGCTAATAATTAAGTCTCTTTTTCTTTTGTTTAAATTTTTTATTTTTTCTTGTTATATAATTTTTAACATGCCGAAGTTTACTTCATAACATATTATCATTACTAACATATTTCTAAATGTAGAGATAATTAGCCATCTATATTATATTAATGTTTTCTTTGCTTTTTTGTTATGCTTTTGGTCTTCCATGAATATTAAATAAATAATACTAAGGTTTATACACATAACATAAAAAAATTGAAAAAGACATACGTATATAATCATATGAAGATGTTAATTTTGTATGTAATATACAAGGTGTCTCGTAGTTAGTAGCAAAAACTTTGGAGGAGTCTTCTTTGTGCAATTATGAATAGAAAATATTATTAAAATTTTGGGTGAAATATCGATATAAAGTTCGACAAATATTGACAACGCTAAAATTCATGTTTTAAATGAAAGATTACAATAAACCAAGTTGATAAAACCGGCCAAGCCTTGTAGAGAGAGCCCCAGAAAGGGCAGGGACATTGTAAGTGTGTATACAATGTCCCTGCAATTTGTTTATGAATGTTTTCATTATTGTTTGTAAAATAAAAGAAAGATTATCAAATTACATTTTATAATATTGTGAAAATGAAGATTCTTAAACTTACCTCTTTAATATTAAATATCATTTATTTGTTCACTGTTTATTAAAATAGTGCATGGATGAAAATTAGAGATAAAAACATGAAAACATGGTAATACAATATTTCAAAAAGTTGCAAGTTCGCACCAAAAATTAATAAATGTATTATTTGTAATACTATTGATTCAGGATAATTAACTCTTGTGGGATTCCATGCATTATGGATATAAGTTTTTTTAAGCACGCAAAACATTCGTTAAACTTATACAATAATTACTATGAAAGAAAAATACTCAAAATTTCTTTGTGGGATTTTTTCAAATCCTACAGTTTTAGTTCAATTTGGTAGCGGATGAACTGATGAAAGTGATCCAATGGTAGAGGAAATTATCAGTGTGGTATGCTATGCGGACGATGCTACTATACTCATATCGGAGAAAAATAATGACTTACAAATAATGCTTGTAAGAAATACAACATGGCTATTAAAAAGGTTAAATGTATGACTTTCTCCAAAATACCCAAAACATGTAACCTGACTGTAGAGAACAAACCCATAAAATAGGTCAGCATCTTCAGATATCTAGGAATAGACCTGGTTGGAGGAGCTGATCTGTGTGAAGAAATACAAGCCCAAGTTAATAAGGTAGCTGCAATATCAGGTGCGCAAAAATCCACAATTTGGAAGAATACGGATATGGCCATCAAAATCAAGATGAGAATCTACAAAGTATGCGTAAGACTTGTAATGACATATGGCGTAGAAGCAAGGGTAGACAATATCATGACAAAACAAATATTGAGAAATTCTGAGAAGACACAGCAGGCAAGACGCTGAGGGATCTCGTGAGGAACACCAAAATAAGATAAATATGTAAGCCTAAGGACATTATACGATGGAGTAGACAACTAAGGAGGGAATGGTATAGTCATGTATAGAGAATAGAGAGCACCAGGCTCTCTTATATTGTACTACATAAATAGCCTCGCGGAAGACCTCCCAAAATATGGATGGATAGCTGGAAATCCACCCAACAGGAGGCGCTATTCTCCGATGAACAGACCACATTACTAAAAGGTATACTAAAAGGAAAAAGAAGAGGACAATTTCAGTTAAAATTAAATACAATGCCAACTGGTGCCGAGGAAGCCCGAAATCCTATGGAAACAACCAGCTTTATTTTTAGAAATTATTTAGACCTGACGTCACATGACCAAACCATCTAAGTGACACTTAATGAAACGTGAAGTTAATCTTGTTCACTATGCTGATATTAGCTTCAATGATTGTTCAACATTTTACTAAAGACATGTCAAAAATAATAATAACATCAATCAAACCAAAATTATCAGTCCATCCAACAGTAGTTTCACAATGGATAATAAGACAATTAAAGCTGTTGAAGAAACTAACTAACTAAATAATCGTCACGCCGTTTCCAGGAGGGATAGGCAGAGAGGATAGAATGCCACACTCTTCTGTCCTGCACACCACTATGGTTAATCCACTTTAATACATCTTCTCATACATCATGCTCTCTGGTTGTTGAAGCTTCTATCAGGGCCATCCTCCAATATAAGATTTATCTCGATATGTCAGATCTTCCTCGAATACAATCTTCATAAATTTTCTAAAATTTAAAATCCTTTCCCCTCATTCACTTCTAATTCGTTCATGCTCTATTCTATCCTACTAATATTTTCCATACAATTGTCTAAGAGACGCTTTTCTACTGAATTTAGTCTACTTTCGTTCTATTTTGCCAATTCCAGGCTTCACTTCTATACGTAAGAGTTGACACCAGAACTCCATTGTGTTCCGCTAGTTCTGCTTCATTTGACAGATTTATACTGGTCATAATTGCATTTAAAGCACCATTCGCTGTTGAATAATATACATTTTTATCTTGAATATATGCAAGATCAAATAAGGGAAGGAAAATTAGATAGCAGAAATACCCAGAAGAATTAGAATAGGTTGGGCAACCTTTAGGAAACTTTATGACCTTAACCGTTATGTTACTACCCGGAATTTTTCACACTAGTTACTACCCAGGATACCTGGGTACTCTACCTGGATGGATGTTCCCCCATGCATTAATTTGTTTTGTATATCACAAATCGATATTTAGATAATGGTCAAATAGCTTCCTAGAAGGTCACTGCTTCTCATAACGATATATGTATGCCTTTATACCTGATTTTTATCAGTTCACTTGACATTTACTAGTACATTTTGACTGAATTTTTCATTTATATCTTCAATTCTGTCTACATCTGAGTAAAGTGCGGATATGTCTCATGTGCAATTTATTTTTTATATGTTTATAACAGTTAAAATTTATTATATGTTAAATATTATATTACAGTTATAATTTATTATGTGTTTATAACAGTTAAGTATTCACTGTTTCAACTTTTTTCAAATTCACTAAACCTGAAGAAATTATAACCATTATAATTTCTTTAGTTACATTTATACGTTCATTCAATATTTTCACGTTCATTCATACCAAAGATGAACATTTATTATAATCTAACATTTTTTGATAGAGCTCTTCTGAAAAAATATTGTATACTCCAATTACTGTGTAACAATACGGCCGTGGGTACATAGAATTTTTCGAATGCCGAGAACGAAGATTGAATTCCACTGATCAAAACGAATATTTGAATAAAGAAAATGACGATGACGAATCAGCAGAAGATACGGACGATATTGCATCATGCGAAAAATAAGATAGTCAAAATACTGAGAATAATACTGAACCGCCGACATCTGCTCAAGATCATTTCCGAGCTAGCAGTGAAATGATATGGCATAAAAATCCACAATGCATAATATCGTTAGGCACAGAAGTGGTCCACGCGAATCAAAAAAGTCATTATCTATTAGTATTACCTACATTCAAATGTATTTTTATACCAGAAATCTTTGATACTATTTTCCGTCACACCAATAAAAAGGCCGGGAAAGTACTCGTATATCATTAATGCAACGAACAAAATCCTACTTATGTACCACATTGGAAGGATTTGACTTAATTCGAGTTAAATGCATTCGTGGGTATTCTTATAGAATATGGTGCTGATTACCTAGATATAGATTTTATTTTTGATTTGATAAAATGTAATTTATACCCAGTATCGAGCGTGGAGTTTCTTTGCTTAGATGACGCTAATACGAAGGAACACCAATTGAAGGAAGATAGAGCTGCGTCGATACGTGAAATATGTATGGATGATACTGAATTCAAAACTTTTCAGCGTGTATAGATCCTCAACCCAACTATTACAATCAATGAGCAATTATTTGCATACAGCGAAAATACACGATTTATGCAATACATTCCGTTTAAGCCAGCCAAATAAGGGATTAAAATATGGTGGATATGTAATGCAGAAAGTAATTATCATCTTACTGGCTAAATAAACACCGGAAAATCAACACCCGGACGAAAAACTAACAAAGGTGAAAAAATTGGCCGCTCAAAGGCTGTGGACGTATTATTAATTGGACATTTTTTCATGACTTTTTTTGGCACAACATATTATTTTATCTTGGAATATGACAATCATTGGCATTTTGAAATGAAATAAAAAGTACATTTATTACGGCGAAAATGAAGGAGACAAAAACTCGAGCCAGTTATTTATTGTTATTTGGATTCCATGGTAATTTTAAAATATGTTCCTTTGTGTCAAAAAACATAAGAAACTGTACTTTTATCATCTACGCATCATGATGATGTAACGTCTGGACTCAAATATAAACCAAAGATGATTCATTTCTACAATAAAATGAAATCTGATGGAGAAATTGATGTCTTTTACTGAATTAGAATATCAAAACCGAATGGGTACCCGGGTACCCTGGGTAGTAATCAGAGGACTAGACAAGTTT
Organism: Agrypnia vestita; assembly: GCA_016648135.1. Lineage (NCBI taxonomy): Eukaryota > Metazoa > Arthropoda > Insecta > Trichoptera > Phryganeidae > Agrypnia > Agrypnia vestita. The sequence goes on from JADDOH010013790.1 coordinate 4,992, forward strand.
AAAGTCATATAAAATACTTTTTGAAAAATAAAATTACACTAAACTGTACACAAATCCGTTTAAAATACCTCAAATAATGGGGATCCGGGCGGAAAAAAGCATCAAGGGTAATGAATAAAATTATTTTAACTTGAAGTCAGAATTGGACACCCGGGTGCCCGGGTAGTAACATAAGGGTTAAAAATTAAAAGTGCTTAAACATGCATCCTTCTAATGCTTGTGGTCTGAAAACTATCACGCTAACTTCGAGGCCTATACGTAAACTAATATGTAAGGTGTATGACAAGAGATCGGTGAATCAGAAATAAGAAATGAGTCAGATGCCGGACAAAAGTTCTCGATGTGCTAGATTGTATTGCCAAATTAAAATAGCAGTTGGCAGGTCGTGTTTCCAGACAAGAAATAGCCAGATATGCACCCCGAATTCTACGGTGGAGACCACGGGGCATGAAAAGTGGAAAATACCGGCCTCATAAAAGGTGAGCCGATAATACTATCCTGGTCACGGGTAGTGGGCGGATGAGAAAATATCAAAGAAGAGAGGAAAGGAAAAAAATGGAAGAGGCCTTCATCCAGCAATGGAGAAATGGCTACGGAAAAGAAAAAGTAAAAGTCAAAAATTATGAGTGTTTTTTAGAGCCGGAAAACTTTAAATTGATATAAAACACAGAAATTCTTTTTCAATATCCATTAAATTAGCTTTATTTAACAGATAATTGCATGGCATTAAATCGGCGTCGCTAGCGCATATCAGAGATAATTTTCATCTTCAAATCTTCAATCCAACGTATTCAGTGATGAAGTACACTTTTGGTTAAATGGCTATGTCAATAAACAGAATTGGCGCTTTTGGAGCGGTGATAATCTACAAGTCATAGTCAAAACACCATTAAATTCAGAAAAAGTCATTGATGCGCTTTATGGGCTGGTGGAATCATTGATCCATATGTCTTTAGAAATGATTATGGTCAGAATGTTACAGTCAACGGTTAGCAGGGAAATGATTACGAAGTTTTTCGTAACTCAATTGGAAGGCATTGATGTTGCGGATATGTGATTTCAACAAAATAGCGCCACTTGCCACACATAATAAAATTAATTTACTGAAAGAAGCATTTGACGAACAATTTGATCACAAAATGGTCCTGTTAACTGGCCACCTCGTTTGTGCGATATGACACCATTAGATTATTTTCTCTGGGAATATATAAAATTGCATGCCTACGCCAATAAACTAGAAACAATTGAGCACTTGGAAGCTAACATTCGACGCAGTGTTGCCGAAATACAGCCTGATTTATTGCGAAGAGTGTGTAAAAATTGGACCTCCAAATTACGCCATGTACGTGCCAGCCACGGTAGCCACATAAAAATGTAATATTATAATATTAATGACATAAAATTGTCTTTTACATAAACTAATTTTATGTGTATTTAAATTATTTGTTAGTATTTTATTTCATTTTAAAGTTCTCCGCCTTGAACACCTTTTTTTAAAAAAAAATTGACTAAACTCCTTAAATGTCTATATTTTTCTCAAAGTATAAGAACATTTTATACTCAAAATTGAATGAAAAACTCCCCTTTAGTTATAAAAAGTAGCCTTCTGACATTTTGTATAATATTATCAACATGTATACGTTGTTTCTTTGCTCGTGTATGTACAGTTAGTATGGACGGTAAAAGCTGACCTTGTACGCATTTCTTGCATATAGAGAATGGTATATACGATGACTTATTAAAAAAAAATCTATCGAAAAATTCACGCGGTTTCGTATGTAAATGACACGCGCACAGAATGATTTGAAATCTAACTGTCAAATGAATCATTCAAATTTCAAATAGCTGTTAACAACAACAAATATTTTTGAGTTATCTCTGTTGTGATATTAACTACAAATGCGTGCTAGTGAGGCATGTATTATTTTATTTTTGGGCTCTCTTGTTTTATATAATATTGATATAGGTACCTAAACTCACACCCTCAACTTAATATATGTTTCATACCAGCTTTTAGCTCGTTACCCAAACATATTATATTATCTTATATATATATATATATATATATATATATAAAAACATCCCCTCGTCTTTACCAAGCAAACCAAACACAATTATGTCAAAAAATATACATCGGTGATATGTCATGGCAATAATGCGTAAGCGTAAACTAGAAATCGGACGGTCATAAAAACCCCTTTAATAAAACGAATCAAGCGAACATATCGCAGCCACCGCACGCCGTTATATTTATCAACGAATGCAACAATGAAAGCCCAATACAGAACTATTATTTCTTTTTTTCAATAGCGGCGTTTTTTGGGGCAGGACAAACAATAAAAATCAATAAATGCACAAAAAACGCACTGCATTTTGCAACGAATAATTGTCATTGAATTTCGGAAGGATGGGCTGCTGCAATGGATCGGAAATCAGCGTCTGTTTTTCGAACAATGATTTTATGTTTATGTTTATGTTAATTTATATAGCGCCGTTTTTGCGTAAGAGACGATTTAAGGGCGCTTTACAGGTTGATATACAGAAAATATCAGTTTTAGGCTCTTCTTGAAGAGTTCCTAGTTCTCCATAAATCGCAACACTGGAGGCAGCTAATTCCACATAGCTGGGCCCGCAAAGCTGAAAGCACGTTCCGTAAACTTTGTGGCTTCAGGTCTCCTCGGTACGACCACCCTGCAGCCTCCGATTTAGCTGACTGCAGTGTGAGCCGTCTTCCAGTGATATTATCTGGGATACAGAGGTCGATCAAATATTGCGGTGCTTTTCTTTGGCAGGCGAAGCCAATGTAACTGCTTCAGCATTGAGGATATCCGCGATAATTTTGATGCCTTAAATATAGGCCTCACTGCAGCATTCATCACTAACTGAAGTCTATTGAGTACTAGGCTGTCCTGTATAAAATTTTAAACATAACTCATAATTCATAAGTAATTAGATCTATGTTATTTTTTCTCCCCTCCTTCGCCAGGCTTTTGGCAAAGCAGCCGTGGTTACTAATAACAAAGACACCACAGAAAAGCAGATCTTTATATTATTTTATTATTTAAGATACATATTTTCAGCACGTCATTAATGACTCTAAATACTTATAAAATGAAAATATGTAAAATAAGTGCACACCTTGGCATTATCAAGAAACAGTAATAAAATTTCGGAATCATACGAAGTAGCGAAAATAAATGTAGATAATATTTCATATGTGGAAATATTATATACATTATATAATATCTACAGATCACTTATAAAAATAGTGTATTTAATATTCATGCAGATTAAATAATTTATATATGTATTTTGAAATACTCTATGAATCTCGCCACTTATTCTTTGATGCTGTCTATTAACCAAAGTATATTATTTTTTATGCAACAATGTCCGTCACTAACCCTACCAGATACTGAAAATAATTGCAACCACCTGGTCTTTTATTTGGTGTTCATATGACAATATTGGGAATAAATCACACTTTGATGTTTATCACCAGGTGATCTTAACATATAAATAAAAATTAAGAAAGGATAGTTTAGATGGTGTAGTCTTGTTGAATACATGCATGAAGAACGAACAGTAAGAATGATATATGACGATTTCTGTTTTTTTTTCCACCAAATTTGTATAATTCTAAAACCGATTATTAAAAATTTGTTAAACCTGTTTTCAATATAAAAAGTAATATCCAAAATTTTAATAAATAGTGTAAGCATATTTTTTTATAATGAAGGCATTTTTTAATTTCTACCAAATTAATTAAAATAGTTAAATTTGAAAAAACAATTCAAAAAATATCATTTACAATTATTGTACACGATTTGTTTTGGGTTATTTTTCGTTTTAAATTATGTAACTATATACAATTTATAAAACGGTGGATTTTAATATATTACGCGAAAAGTTTAACTACCTTTTAATATTTGAGCATTTAAAAAAATATATTTATGTACGTTTTGTAACGAGATGATAAAAAGAATTTACGCACTGTCCAAATCCCTGGTATTATGTCACTTGTGACAACACTATCGGAGAATCGAGAATAGCCTATAACAATGTAGGTTGATCTACAACCTTTGGGAAATGTCTATAAAATACTAGAAAAGCCTAGAAGCGACGAGAACTTTCTCCTCAACAATAGAATAATCGAGAAAGTATAAAAGTATCAGCAAATTGGATATAAATACGGATGCACCGCGGCGGGAGAGTTTATCATGTTGACGGTTGAAATCGGCCGCGAAGTACGCGCGTAGGTACACAGTACGGCGCCTATGTGGCCAGTCGTAAGGGAATCGAAGCGATAAACCGGAGCGAATAATCGAGCGAAATACCTAATTGGTGAAAATTATCAGAGGTAAATAATGTTCTATTGAATGTTAAATACTTGTTACCCAGCGATAACAAAGTATTCGTTTACAAATGATATATTGTAAAATAGTCTGACTTAAAGAATAGCGTTAAGTTTAATAGTGTTATGTGACGTTGTATAGTTCATTTAGCAGTTATTTATAAATCGCTGATTAATTTCCATTTTTTTCATTCATTCCTCCCACAGCCACGACACATGACAGTATCTACCGACTTATATCTGATTGTAACCTCTGTTTACGTCTTGACACTAATTTTTTTAAATCCGTCAATATTCGCCCTGTCCATGGTCCTTTTTTTGTGGCAAGTCGTTACATAATTTTAATCCATTGACAAGTGAGTCGCGATTGCCTAGTTTCTTTTTATCTGGTTGATATGGTAGTTAAGTATGAATGGCTTTCATATATCTTGTATTTAATATCCCTGTCTTTCATTTCACCATTAGCAAATTATATATTTTTTTCCTCTTCTCGTCCACCGCAATTAATCTGCTTTCATCCTTTTTCTGTCATTTAAAGTTCAGTGGCGTACAAAACTGAATAAAAATTTATTCCATTAGAAAATAAAATGACGTGAATCAACTTAATTTATCGATAATATTAAACGATCTCCGGAAAAAAATTAATGCCATTAATATGGTTGAAAAGACTTCGTTTAAAAAGAATTTTTAAAATTCCAGCAAATAAACCATCTCCATTGGGTAGGGGTTGAGTAATCCAGGTAATTGATGGTTATTGATTTGCCAATACGACATGGTTAAGAGCAGTGGTTGTTAAATGTTTTAAGCAAACCTCTTAAAAAATAATACTTTAAATTATCTGACTTTTCAATTACGTAATGAAGCAACATTTTTAAGCACGTTAATATGAAAGTATACCTCTCAAAACTCTATTTAACTACAGTTGATGGTTGGGTTAAGTTACAAATTAAAATTTAAATTAATTTTATGTATTGTATTTAGTTGATTCGCATCTCCATTTAAAAAAAATGAAAAAGTTAACCACAAATCTAAAATAACTATATTTGAAATCACTGAAATATTATAACCTTATAGGTTAGTGTTATTTAAAAAAATTATGGTAACTGTAGTAAATAATAAATAAATAAATGAAATAATGTAAAGATTTACTAATCTAAAAAATACAAACCTATTTGCCACCAACATTCGAACCCAGAACTATCTCTAGGCGAGAGAAAGAGTGACTATTTTTTATTCTTCTATTTTAGTGAAACATCTATTATTTCCAAATAAAAGTATTCTCAATAATATTTTTATATGAAAGTATATCCTAAGAACACAGTTAGTATTAATAAAGGATAAATCATTAAGTCTCATAGAGACGAAGCTAATTTATATGTGAGAGAAGTGGATGGAAGTCTCTTATACGACAGCTCAGGGCTTACAGCCTGTATGAGCTACCTTAAGTGATCACTCTACACAATGCAATGTTCACTAATTCCATCGTAAGAATATCCACACATTATAAAATTTTGAAAGATCTATATATATATGTTTGAATCAAGAACCTTTTATATATTGCTACGGTCTCTGCCAGAGACATATCTTGATTTTTTCTCATTTACAAGATAGTATACACAGCTTTCGTAACTAGTTATGATACCTCTATATTTTATTTTTTAAAGTGGGTTTTTTTTAGCAATATTTCTTTTAGCGTATATATGATATTCTTTCGAATTACTACATATCTACTAGAATACGCCTGATAATCAATATTTTCAATTTTCAACATCGCTCCGATAATGAACAATCGATATTGGGGCGCCACACATTTTGGAAACCAGTACATGGCTATAAAAATGAACGGCGGACGAATAGGGATGATTTACGTCCCCTTGTATATTACACAATAATACCCCTAAATCGAACTCACATTATTGCTGATTTTTATTCACAAGCAACGTAGATATTTTTATAATGTAGGTACTTCCTCTTTTTTTTTTTGTACATTTTTAGGACATTCATTATTTTATTATTTTGACTATACTAGCAATAGCCTGTCAAAATTAACGTATTTTTATTGTATATATATATGTCGGCTGCCAGTTAAGGCTGTGAGCAGCGCTATCTAGAGTAGAAAAACATTTTAGACGTTATTAAATAGAGAATAGATACTGGAAGATGGTCCCGTTAGAAGCCTCAACAACCGGCGAGCTTGCATGCGAAGATGTATGAATGTGGATGAGGCGAGAGGTGTATGTCAGGACAGAAGAGTGTGGCGCTCTATCCTCTCTGCCTACCCCCATGGTGGAACGGCGTGATGGTAAGTAAGTAAGTAAGTACCTCATCGAGAGTGTAGTAAAAAAAAGCATTAAGTCATAAAATCATTGAGATAATTTAAAGAGATATGAATTCTGTGAAGCAGTCAAGCTCAGAGAATCACTATATGACATTTGATGACAATGAGTTAGACGTATACTTACAAAAAACTTAAATAAATATACTAGTGACTTAATGTATTCTGTTCGTATCTATTTCATTGAGCATTTCATGCTATATTAAATTAATTCATATTCTATTGAAAAAGAAAATATAATCAAAAATTTTTTTTTTCATTTCATTTATAAAATAAGTAATACATTATACAAATATTACTCAAGCCAGTTCATATAGTGTCATCATAAACCCTGGAACACCCCGTAAAGGCTTCTGTACGTTTCCTATATTAATATTACTATCACTTAAGCCGGCCAATACAGGTCGTGAGTCCTGTGGCCACTCTATTAAAGACTTCCTTAAATAAATGTTTTTATTTATTTTCATAGATGGCGGTAGTGTGCCTCCGTACACATTGTATGAAAACTTTAAATAGATATTTAAAAATAATAACATAAATTACATAAAATTTGAGATTTAAATCATTAAGGGTAGTTATTGTTTAAATTAATGTAAAAAAAATATTTATTGGATAGTTTCGAAGATACAGGTCAAAATACATCAAAGTTACACTTGACACTAGCCACCTAACATATAAACAAAATCAGAAGGCTGGCTGTTGGAAGTGTGCGTCTTCGCTGTGATGGCACTTGCTGGACATAGATTTGTTAATAAACGATGATTTTTTTTCCATCGCGCGCGCACATTGAAATGAAATAGCGCGCGCTTCCCCGGCGTCTTATTTCCTGTTACGCATTTCCATCCTTTTTCACAAAATCACTGCCACATATTGCAGGAAAACGAGAGGAAAGATGTTACACATCAAAAATTGTATATGAAAACAGAATGGATCTAGACTAGTTGAATCGTGCAGAAGTAGCGCAAGACAGAGGAATATTGGAAGCACCTTGTCGAGTCTTTGGGCCCCCGACCCTACTAGGACAAGGGAAAGATGATGAACAAACCTGGGTCACGAAAAATATCACCTTGTATTCGGGCTTAATGGGAAATTCAGTATTAAGATAAATGCGTTTGAAGCTTGTATAACAAATTTGATGGATGTACGGTTTTAGCTCCGTAAACTTCCCAATAGCCATGTAATTTGAAAACTGTAGTACAAGTTCGCAGGGGTGGTTGGAGGTAGCCCGTGGAAGGTAATCTATCCGTGATTCAACTTCATATGTGCAATTGGATCCGAGAGTGTGCAGACAGCTGAAGAACAATGGTTGATAAACTAAGTTTAATATGTACACTTCGTGTTATCCGCGTGAACGAACTTTGAACATTCGGTCGGAGCGGACAGTCTTTGGAGAACAATGCATTCAGAGACTGCTCCAATAAATGAATTGTGGGATCCAAAAGCAAAGCAGCAATATCCAAAAAGTTAAAAAAATGTTTGGAAAGCCGTCATTCAGGATTACTGATTTATAATAAAAATAAAAATTAAAAAGTTGAATTATAGATTTTATGTATAGTTAGTTACCTGTGCCTTTCAATTTCATGTTTCGTATAAATTAATTGGCTGTTTCCATTAAAATCTTGGATTCAGTACATTATAAATAAGTTATCCTCAATGAAATAAAAAATTTTATTGTTCATATTTACCATTAATTTATGAAAAAAATGTCATTCTGAAAAAATATTAACGCATTGCGGTGATATATTATTTAAATTAAATAATTTTTTTTTTTTTTGCTTTCACCACTTTAATATGAGATGAGAACGATGCTTTTATCTTCAGGATAACTAGCATACTTAAGTTAAATAATACATTGTGCAAAGGGTTAAAGATAAAAAATGAGGGGAAGCTAGATTAATTAATTAGGGAATTACGTAGCCATTAGAATGGAAATAATGGTTAAGTGGAAAAATATTCAATAGAGGAGTGTTTACAAATTTCACCTGATTATTAATTATACTTCCCGTACACCCGTAAAAAATCACGGAACTTAATTTAAGTGTTATTTATCTATGCTGTTTCGCGTCTTAGATGAGCCCTGCTCTTACAATGTCGAGTATATAAGGAATATATTTTTGACCCGCCATGGAGCGGCTATATCGGTTAGCGCCGCGTTGCCGACCGCTCGTCTAAGGTTCGAGACTTTCTCCAGCCATGTTATTTAATGTTAAAGCCACGAATTCCAGGAAGTTACGGGACAGAGAGACAATGAAATCATTATATTTAGAGTATTTGAAATAATATAAATACTTTTTCTGATTTCAAGAATTTCTAAATTATTTATCTGAAACCTTATAACTTAAATGTAAAATTTTTAATCCTGTGTTAATGTAGGTATGGTCATATTCTTTTTAATGATTTTCAAATTCCGATTCATTATTGCTATCCGTTATCGGTTAATTATCGTAATAATTTATCCATTTATTCGCAGATTTAACTGTTAATTATCGTAATAATTTATCTGTTTATCAGCATATTTATCCGTTAATTATCGTAATAATTATAGCAGTATCATTTAAAAATATGAACTCGATAGGCAGCGGGAGAGATTTTAGCAGTTTATATACAGTGTTATTTGGAAAACATTATTAACATCACAGGATCATATTTTCGCTGAGTCTAAGATGTTCAAGCAACCATGATAATAACAATAGTTATGGAGATATGCGACATCTAAATTTGCATTCTTTTTTCAATATTTCTGAATTATTTTTTGTAAAATTTTGTAAAATATTTGTATAATATCGAATACGAAAAATTCATTTCCTTTAACACAAGTCAAATAGTATAATAAAAAAAATTTCAAATTTCAATTGGAAAACATTCAAAGTGAACTTTCTGCGGGGTTTTTAAAATTTTATTTAGCTTGTTTTGAAAGTAATGAATTTTTCGTAATTAATATAAGTTACTTTAATCTTAGTTCAATGTTTTGTAAAAAATAAGTCAGAAACATTGAAAAAAAATGCAAATTTTGATATTCCATAACCCCATAACTATTGATATTAGATCATGACTGCTTGAATATTTTCGACTCATAATCAAGGCAGAAATATAGTTTTGAGAGGTTATTGATGTTTTCCAAATAACCCTGTATACATATGGTCGCGAGATTCTGAAACGATTAGAACTGTACATTATCGAGGATTTCTGAAGCAGTTTGTATGTTCAGAATGTGTTAGAAAGAACTGTAAGAACCTGTAATACACAAGATTATACTAGAACATTCGCGAAATACCTAATTTTACCTATATAGACAAGCAACCTTATTGTTACGGAACAGTTTTAGACAAGCGACGGGACCACAGAAAGAGCGAGCGGGCGTAAACCAACGAAATAAAGTCCCAGGGTATCTAACTGCGTGCTAAAATTTGAATAATACAGCTAGATGACGCCAAATAAGTCTTTTAATTGTTATTAACTCTAGCATATCTTCATTGATAAAATGTATAATAATTATTTTGAAGATTACTAAAATATTTATTTATTTCGAAATTATTTGATCAATTATAATATTAAATATTTCTAATGAATATTTAACACTATAATGATTTAATTCAAAATTATTAAATATTTTTTAATAACAAAAGATTTAGAATGTGAGGAGTGAATGCTTCAAAACATATTTAGTCTATCTACACTTGAAGCAAGTGCAATATTTCTTAGTTGGGCACATCTGCTGTCATATAAAGTTTCGTTTGTATACTTAAGGAATAGTTTACGCTTAAGGTAACACAGGATGCTCCAGGTAGGAGTTGGATGTTCCCTAGCCCCCTCTCTGCCCCTCTCTACCCGGGCGACTGCAGCATCTAAGTGGCAGTGAAATATTTACGACCCTCAAGTAATTAAATGGGAAAATAATAAGGGAAATGTAATTTACCCCGAGCTTTCTACTTTAAAATGTGACGTGGATTATTTGAAGGGATATATTGTAGTTTGGAGGTGTGAAAATCTCAACAATTTTTAGTGAAATTTAAAATACCGTTAATAATATAAGGTGCAGACTCTTAGGATTTATGAAAATTAAGAGTTTGTATCAAATTTATAATTGAATTTATTTCTAACTACCCATTTCAGTTTTATAAGTAAATCGGAAAAGACAATATTTTCATCGGGGAGAAAAAAAATCAATTCTTAAACAAACAAACAATTTGTTTTGAAATTTATTTTAATAATTTAATGTGATTTTTATGATGAGAATGATGAAATATACGAGAAAATGACTTTAAAATTTGAAATTATTGGAAATATTTTTATAAATACTGGCGGATCAATCAATTTGGTTATTTATGACATATTTCTAACGATTCCAAACAATCAACCCTACATTGATAAACTATGTCGCGGCGGCACCCAATGAAACCCAATAAACCCAATGAAATAATACAACTGTCTCTGTCAGTCAGTCATCTGTGCGTGTGCTGTATCATAGTTTTAGAGTTATTAAAGGTTGATGCGCTCGAGAGGTTATCTTTGAGTAACTTTTAGCACAGTTTCAATCTTATTGTATTTTTTATTTTATGGCACTTAAAACAAAATATATTTTGTTATCAGGACACATTTATGCTGTGATCATTATGCTGTGACTGCTCCTCTCGCAACTATAGTTGTAATTTAATAACTCACATTGTGTGTGTGTATTACAAATTAAAGTAAAACATATATTTTAAATTATAAAATAACAACATTTTACTGATAGTGAGTTAGAGGATCATCTAAGCGAACTGTACAAAGTGACACTGAAGAGGAATTTATGGACATTATCCCTCAAGATGTAAAAAGTTCTTCTGATGATGAAGAGGAATTGTCCCAGCCTGGCTCTTCAGTAACCCGTGAACGGACGGATATATCGAACGTGATCGGCGTATTATTTATTATTCCGAATCGAGCAGTGATGAAAGGCAAGAACAAACGTCATTGGTCTACATTTAAGGGTTAAACACATTCACGAACTCCTGCTATTAACATAATATTGTTAATAGCAGGAGTTTTTGAACTCATTTAGTTTTCTCAGACTGATTTTATTGTGATTTAATTACAAGATGAGAAAACAGTTGATTTTTGTATTTTTTTATTTGTAAGGAGCCTTTATGTAAAGACTTGATATTTGTCGCTATTTTTCGACATAAGTTAAAAATTGAATATAATTAATAAAACATTATTTATTTTAGAAATTATGAATGAAACTTTACTATTGAGTACAAAAAATTTATTCAAAATAAAATAAACCTTCAAAAGTATGCATCGAGTATTGTGCGCCTCTCAGGCGTACGGTGATCTTCAATGCCGTTCCCAAGAGAGTTATTATACTCGGGTTTTAAAGATCTGAATTTATTTATTTATTTACATATATACGGCTCTAAAGCCTTTTACTTTATAATTTGTACAAAGTTGATAAAAAATAGATAGTGGAAATAATATGTATAAAAAAATACAGATGTGACCATTAATTATTATGTTTAATAGATAAATAAATAACAACATATAATATAAATGTGTTAAAAAAATAAACTTACTCGTTTATAATGTTAAAACGTATTATTTAAAAATTCGGTGCTATCCCTGTTTAATAATATAGGTGGTTAATAATATAGTTTTTGTACTTTAGTACTTTTAAGATAAATTTTTTTGTGATTCTTAATAGAGTTATAATAAGAAGAGATCATCTTCCGATTGGAGTATAGTGATGTATTAAAAAAAAATATATATTTTATGTACATTTTAATTTTTTTGTATTCCATATAATAAGGAAAGTAGTGCTTGTTTAAGTATAAGTGACGTATTCACATTATGGTTTGATAAAACAAAAGATTTAAAACCTGTGCATGGAAAATTAACGAAAATAGACGGACTCACTAATCTTGCCTACAATATGCAGATGATACACTGTTAGTGGCTTGTTGTGAATGCGCCTGGTGGCTGGAGTGTCCGAGAGATGAAACAGTGATTAAGTGTGATTGTAGAACGGGTCATGGTATTGTCACGGGATCATGACTGTGGGGGGCAACTGAAACACTAAAATATTTTTAAAGTTTTCTTTATCATGCTTAGTCACTGGACACGAATTTAATCGAAGCACTATTCTTTAGTTCACAATATTTCTTACTTAATCGTTCATCTGTGGAACACTTTATTCTCGATCGCTAGAATCATCGCTCGTCTGGGGTCGAACTTATTTCCATACGCCTGTTAGGTACACTACCTCTTTAATATAAAAAAATGTGTATGCTTTTAAGACATGTTCCCTAAAATAGCAGAGATATATTTCTCGGACTTTCCGTTCCTATTATTTTATTTTATTTTACCAATTACGTAGGCGGCCCTCGTAGCCCAGTAGATTCGACACTTGCCTCTCAAGCCAAGGGTTCCGGGCTTGATTCCCGGTGAGGTCAGAATCAATCTATGTGATTTACTCAAAGCTGGGTATTTTGTGATGAATTCCACAGTCGTACTGCCGGCATTCCAGGAATCGAACTAGGGATCCCGGGTACGAGAAATCAGTACCATGCCCAATTTCTCTTATTTTGCTTGAAATAATGATAATAAAAGTTTAATTGATTTTTCTCACCCACCCTCAATGTGTTGAATGTCCCCGCCGCAGGTGCGGGAGGCTCCGCCTGACCAATAACAGCCCTCACCAGGCCGCGGGTGATAATTGCTGCCGAGACGAATTAAATTCGAATACGGGCTACGCTGAGGGGTTTCTTATGGCATCCATTCCGCGGACTGCAAGACCTTGTTGGTTCGAACCGGGAAAATCGCTTCCAAGTGCAAATAACATTTTACGGGTAGAAGAATTAATTTTAATGTCTTCAGGGTGGAAATCATGGGTTCTCTAGTAAAATGTACATTTTGCAGTAGGATCCTTTAACTTTATGAAAGCCACTTGCATTAAGGTACAGATACACATGCTTCTTTACTGGTATGCTAATGAGCATGCCACTAATAAGCATGCCCTAACAACTGTACACACTTGCTCATTACTGGCATGCTTATTAGTGGCATGCTCATAAATAAGCATGCCCAAAGCTAACAATCAAACACACATGCTTATTAGTGGCATGCTCTTGTCATAGAATAGAGACGCTCTTGTTCAAAATGGAAACTTTGCAAACTGAAATAGAAAATTCAAGTCAACCAATAAATCAAAAAAGTTCCCGAGTTTCCATCCGCACATTTTTGATTTTAGTTTATATAATTTTTATTGTAAGATTTGAATCAATCATGCCTATTAATAAAGTTTCGTAAACATTATTTCTCACTATATTATTTTTACACAACTGTGAGTATTCCACAGACATTCGTGATTCCTATAATAAATTACGAAAAGTAATGTTTTATCATCTCCCCAACGCGCCATATTTGTTTCATCTCTCGCGGACTGAGAAGATCGCATCGATAATACTAGTCGCGAAGCCCGCGAATGACATAAGCATGCTCTTAAATAAGCAAGTCTGTTCACACATGCTCCAAAGATACCCCTTCTCTATGGTGAATGACAGTGGCATGCTTATAAATCAACCGGCGGTTGATTTTTGAGCATGCCACTAGGTGGCATGCTCAAAAAGCAGTGCAATGTGCGTACACACATGCCACTAATAAGCATGCCACTGTCAAAGTCGATACTGCGCATGGTCACGTGCCACTAAAGAAGCATGTGTATCAGACGCCTTAGTGTGAGCGATACCCCCTGTAACACATAAATTGTGTAGTGGTATTCATTTTTAAATGCTACTCCATTGGCTCCTTCAGTATCGCGCTAACGGTCGCGCGGAGAGGTTATTTCTTAGTTTAATATTTTTTATTTAAAAATACAATAACTGCAAGATCACGATATGGTAATCACAGACTTAAATCAATTTAATCTAAGTTAAGATGAGGATTTAGGATCCGATACAGACTATACAAGTTTATCTTTTTAATTAAATTAACTATAAGATTTTGAAACCACAATTATTTATTTAATAATTCAAGCACAAGCACAAACAAGCTACAAACCTGCTTGTATATTTATTTAAAACTCGTATATAAATTTAAAAATTTATAAAAAACCCGTCAAAAATGACATCCTTTTATTATATATTTCAGTCGCCAGTTAAGGCTGTGTGAACAGCCTTAACTGGCGTGGCGTCTTGTAACGTTACTGATGGACATTATTTAAAAAATATATGTTTTTGGTTTCTTATACCTCATTAATATTTGAGACATCTGGTAGCTTTAGCGACGGACATTGTTGCGTAGAGAATTGAATTTTTTATTAATGTCTAATACCAATGACATATGAGATCCAGTAATGGATGCACTCATTAGTTTTAATTTTCATTAAACTGAAATATTTTTAAAAAATCTAAATATATGAATATAATAATATAATTAATATAAATAAAGTTTGTTTTCATCACTTTTTTTATTATTGAAAATATCAACATGTTTCAGAGCCTATGGCCCCTTCGTCAGGATAGAATTGTATACTAACAAAATTAAATTTAAAATTCGGAGTATAGACAATCAAAATATTAAAAAGTTATGTATGGAAAATGAATAATAATTAAGTACCTATTTAACATGAAAATAAATTTAAAAGATAACTTTTTGTAAAAAGGACCTGGTTATTTATAATATTCAATTTACTATTAACACTTTTTCTAATTTTCAAAATTTATAATTTATAATACTGTGATTTGGTTATAAATTTGTAAACCCTTTTTAATATCAAAAGAATGATTTATATCCAAAATATGGTTAGTAAATTCCGAATAATTATTGCTGTTTGAACAATTAAGCATCTATGATTTACACAAAGGAATACTGTAACGAGTTTTTGTATACGCATTGTTACTCACACTAATTCGAGTGGCTTTCATAAAATGGACGACTTTTCAATTTATTATTATTACCTATTTCAATTTAATATTATTATTTTTTATATTAAGCTACTTTAAAAGTCCAGTTGCATTAGCCGCAAAATCAAATATTTCATGTTTATTTTATTGGTAAATTTCTTCAGTTTTCAAAAAATGTCAATTTAAATTTCACTGTAAATAAAATATCGTGAAATTATAGTATGTTTGTATGCGTATAAGCAGCGCCATCTGGTATCGTTAGTTCCATATGCCTTTTTTGCGCGAGTGTGAAAGAAAGACGGTGAAAACAATGGCACATAGAGTCGTGCTAGCCTTGGTGACAGACATTGTTGCGAAAAGATAATATATAGAATAATGATATGTCATCGCTGTATATATAATGAAGCCAATGCACAGAAGAGTATTTAACCCAAAAAGTCGATTGAATGTCGAAATCACAAAATATCAAATTCCGAGAAACCACAGCTACCTAAAGTACGGTAAGGGTGTAGGTCACAATGGTCCGCCATGTTTATTTACTGGTAAATATAACGTCGTGATTAGACATGACAAATATGTATATTTTTAAATTCAAGAACACATTCATATTTATGAAGCTGTAATTTTTCAGAACGCAGCTCTGTGAAATTTTTTAAAAATTTCAAAATTCCCGGTAGTAGCCAAATATTTCTTCGTGGATTAGATTTTTCTGTATGTCTTTCTAATTGATAAATTAATTTGGTTTTAAATATATATTTTTTAACATCTTCATTAATCTATCATTTTTATCGTTATAGGATCCTCTGGTTTGAAGAGATTTCCACAGAAGGCATCTATCGTATGACAAAAGAATGAAGAAAAAACATAAATAATTTGGAATTTGGTTTATCCATTTTGAATGCAAGAATCAGATATTTTGAATTACTATTGCATGTTTCATACAAGATTTCAATTAAAATGTGGCAAATAAGAACAGATGTTCAAAAAAATGTAATTATAGAAAAAAAACGACATATCTAAGAAAGATTAAGAAATAAACTTGGACTAATTTGTAGTTGTGCCTAAGGCTAATTATGTCGAAAGCAACGATGACAATACCGGTATAAAATTCTTCGCTAATTCTGAAACGTCCGCTAACAATACAGGAATAGATAAAAAATTAATAGAGAGATTTGCGACTGTTCTAGAAGTAATATCTAGCGGGCACAAGATTGACGTAGAAAATTTTTCTGCTTACGATACAGATACGGCTAAGCCTTATGTCCAATTATATTCGTGGCTTCCAATGTTGCCCATTGTTCACAAAATATTAACACGTGGTCAGTAGTTATGCAGCATACTCTTCTACCTATAGGAAACCTGTCGGAAGAGGTAGCGGAAGCACGAAATAAACATTTCAGGAAGTAAAGAGTTCCAGAAAATGTTGTATTTTTTAATTTTAATTAAATCATTTTATGTATTTAAATATTACAATATAACGCACTATTGTGACACATTATAGAGATCTTTAAAATTTCTTTTTCAAATAAAATTTAAAAAAAACTTAACACTTATATTTGATTTTTTAACTTTTTATTGCCTTTATTTAGTGAATATTAACTCCAACACTATTTTTTATAGTTGTCAGTTCAAGAAGTGTGAAAATAAAACGAATGTGCTACATAAATAGTATTGATCGACTTTTTGGGTCAAATACTCCACTGTGCAATATGCCGTTTAGTACATTCTGAGAATTAATTTGTCAATTTTTCATATAAATAATAGAGATAAACCAAAAAAATATTGCCATTCATCTGGAACATCTGCCTAGTAATTATTTAAAATATACGGAAATTGTAGCTTAGAGATTTTTTTAAATCCATTTTCTTCCAACAAGTACCAGGTAAACAAACAATAATTTTGTTGTCTGTCTGTTTGTCTGTCTGTTTGCCCGTCTATCTGTCGTAAAGTTGGCAAATTGATGGAATTAAAATTTGAGATAATTAGAGTGTTATACGCAATCAGCCCGCGGCATTTCTTGCGTGGTCACACAAGGCAAGACGTTATTATTATTTCCCGTAATTTTTCATGGATGTAGGGCTAGTATATTTTAATACACTTTGGGTCTCATCGAAGCCCCATCCCGCGAGCTTTCTGCTCACCTTCTTATACCAGCTTATCCAAGACGAGGTAAAATACCAAGTATCCTTTAATTAAAATTTATTCAGGCTTTTTTTCAGAAAAACGGTAAAGTTTATCATTATTTTTTGTTGTATCGTCTTACGTAAATGTTGAAACAATCTCGGCAAACTTAGTGGGGCCTTAAAGTTTCATTAACCTCTGAAAAGGAGCACCGCGCTCAAAGGAAATCTCTAATAAACAATTATTATGGAGGCTGATAGAGACGCGATTAAGTTTTTAAACTTTCCAACTAACATCAGAGCTGTCGGCATCTAGCAAAAAAAAACTTCTCCAAGTAATCACGTATAAACCTTGATAAGATCCTAACAAAATTATACATTAACAAAATTATCTTAGCAAAATTATACGTACAAATAGTATAATTGGTAATTTTTTTAAATAATAATAAAAATTTTCCATCGAAAGGAATATTTTTTATTGTTTTTTTATCGTTAGGGTATTTTACTGCCATTTTAATTTGGTAACTCTTTTAATAGGTTATACCAAATTAACTTTAAATTAAAATTAGTACAAACAATGTATTCATACATTCGCATTAATCGTGAAGAGGTTGACTAAAAATCGACTTACAAATGATACAATAAGGCGACAGAAACCAATAAAGAAGATAATAGGAGCAGTGAATTATGTTTGAAGTGAAATAGTATGAAATTAACCCGGAATGAACGAGGTAGGTAATTTTTATACCGACTGTAAGGTAAGTATCACCTACCTGGAGATGTTTTTTAAAGATGTACGTTTCAAATTTACATAATAATTTGTATCAATCTTTTATTATATTTTCTTGGATATTCTGTTCCTATAAACATAATAAAACAAAAATTTTGTAACGGAAAAAAATAAATATAATAATTTTGTTGTCTGTCTGTCCCGAAAGTCCGTAATTTCCTAGAATTTACGACTAAAAACGAAATTGCGCGGCTGGAGAGAGAATCGAACTTCAATCGACTAGATGACCTTGCTACCATCGCTTCTCCGTGGCCCGTCAAAAATATACTTTATATACTACACATTGTAAAAGCAGGGATTAGATAAGTCGCAAACCATTCATTTACGCCTTCTAAGTGATTTTTACGGGTGTATGGCTCGTATTTAATATTTGACGCGAAACTCTAGATAAAAAAATTCTGATGAGTTACAAGAATCGAAATTTCGTGAGTACGTAATAAAAAAAAAAAATTTTTATAAAATAAACATACAGAATATAAAAGTGTTTCATTATATTGCTTTTATACTACTTTATCTTCCTATCGATCAAATTTTTTCAAAGCAAATTCCATGGAAATTAACTTAAATACGTAGAACACCAATGCTTTGTCTTGTGGTTTTTGAATGTTATAAAACCACGTAGGTATCTGGCAGGTATTTTTTACTCCCTTTATATTAACTCGTGGCATCTGCTTGCTTGAAGAAAAAACTTTGGATGGATTTTTAACCCTTTTCCCGTGATCCAATCGAGCTAAAACTTTGTAAGCAGACTCGTGGCGACGATCAAGAAGATCTATCAAATTTTCGTTAAAAAAATAATAATTAAAGTATAATTGTGGATTTTTCAAATTTTCAATTGTTTTTTCATACAAATCAGTAAGTTGTATGGAGATTCTGGCGCATATGGTAGACACGGAACCCGAAAATGAGAAAGAGAGTATTGTAAAAACTTGGTTTTTATGGGTTACATTTTTTATGCGTTGATGATGACAGTTCTCCAAAATTTTCAGCCTTCCATTTTTGGATTTCTTTTGGAATACGCACATTTTGTTGTCTCTAATGAAGGTTATTAGGTATCGCATTCAGTACTTAATAGCAAATAAAATCACGAAGCATTGTATGCCGTATATTTTTTAGCAGCCTTGAAGCGTGGAGGGTTGTTAATTTACGAATTTTTAATACAATATAATCTTTTTGCCACTTTATTCCGTCTTCGAAGGTATAAAAAGTCCGATATGTATCAAAAAGTATACAGGAATCTAACCATTCACTCATCACATCGCAGTCTGCTGCTTCTGTTCTTCTCAATTTTTCAGCTTCTTGCTTCGAATCACTTTCCTCGCTGCGCTGAAAACAGTGGGCAATCTCCTCTATATTCCATGAGTCATTACAACTATCGCTGGAGCCCTCATCTATGAGGGCCTGAAACTATTTTTGATCCTTTTCGAAAGATAAATTGTAGTATAATCCCTGAAAAGCGCAAAACTCCTGTCTGCATCCTTTCCAGATACTGAGAAACTGGAGTTCTGAGCACCACGGTAAAAATCTAAAATACCTATCTGATTTTCTGGGAATGCAATTCCCGTCCTCACTCACTCCAGGTTAAATGTTTTCATTTATAAACAACAAAAAATAAATAAAAGAATCCCACTTTTTTAATGTTTTCAACTTGACTCGGACTTCAATTCAAAACGCTGATTCCATTATATGATGTATCGTTATGTCCTCACATAAAAACAAAGTCCTTCATCTAAAGCCTAGGTAGATTTAAAACATTTCTGACACTAGTGTTGGCAATCCTTTCTGTCCTGGGAAGCAGGTCAAAAACTGCTACTTCCTGTATGGATAATAACGTGTTTGCTACACAAGTAAAACTTGTATACACGGACTTTACAGATTTAAGACAATACCAGATTAGATGAGAGTAGATTTTCTAAATGAAAATATATATATTTACCTCAAATACACATTTTTTTTTATATTGCTGGTATATTTTCGACATGCCATATGTATAAACAAACTTTATTTCCAATTTATATGTTTGAGTTAATATAAGTTTTTTGGATATTTCAAAAATTTTTTGAAATAAGGAAAAGTGTTGATAGCAAATTGAATACTATAAATTACAAAGTCCTTTTTACAAATAGTTATACTTTATATTTGTTTTCATGTTAGTAGGTACTAAATAGTTATTATTATTTTCGCATATATTATTTTTTATATTTTGAATGTCTATACTTTGACTTTTGATTTTTTATTTCTTAGTGTATATTGTATCCTGATAAAAGGATCATTGGTCCTGAAACACGTTGATATTTCCAATATATAAGTGGTGAAAACAAAAATTTCATTTCTATTAATTATGTAAATTTATTGATCTAATACTATGAAACTATTAACATGAATCTTCAGCTTTTATATCAGAAACACAATTTAATAGAGTTCTTATTAATAACGGGTACTATTTAAAAACATCGTGGCTTCTGTGTTTAAAATATAATACTGAGATTGCGCGCAAACTCTGGGGATGTAAACATCATTAGGGGTAAGAAAAAGTCTTAAAAGATTATGTAGGATAACGGTGTTGATGCCTCATGAAAATCAATTAAGCTCTGCTTTGCAAAATATATTTTATAGTGAAAGCAAAATTCTGAAAATATTTAATATGATTTTTCAATCAAAAGCTATGATGCCGGTTTCCAAGAGATATCTAACTTACAGCAATTCTTATAAGTAATGACATTAAGTCGTATAAAAATAAAAATAATTATGAAAATTGAATATGCCCTGGGTGATTTTGTTAACTAAACGCTGTTATTAAAATTGGATAAGGGTTAAGAAGGGAAAAAAGAGATAGTGCCTATCTTTTCCGCAAGGTCCTAAAAGGTCAAAACTGACATCCGAAATGGTCTTCGTCAATCACTAGTCAAGATTTAAAAACTTTAATAAATACGTCGAGTTGACAGTTGGAAAGCGTATTGTACCGATGTGTTTTCTTCTAAGAATTGACCTTCTGAATAATCTGAAAAAGTTCTTACTTAGCAATATAAACCGAAGCGAATAATACGTGCGAAAATTGGATGAAATTTTGTAGTGAATATTGAATAAAGTGTTAAAGCGATAATAATGTATCTATTTACGAGTGATAAATTACGAAACAGTTTTATTTAAAGATAAGCGTTAAATTTAATAGTGTTAAGTGACTTTGTGCATCAAATAATTAGTTAATCAGTAGTTATTAAATCCGTTATTTAATTACAGAGTTTTCATTCGTTCGGCAGCCACGACACGTGACAATATTGTTGAAAAATAAGTATTTTATTTAAAACTGCGTATACTCAATAAATTGCGGACACTTTAAAAAAAAATAATCGTGAGAAACTTCATTAAGAGAATAAATGAATACATAATTGATACCAACCATTTCTCCGATACTCTCAAATTAAAACTACTTCACGCGGTTCCTCATAAAGGAAGGGTAAAATAATTTAGACATCGTTGAAATACGGAGCAATAAAAATTTTGAAGCAACATTTATGCTTAATTATATCAAATTCCAAAACACTTCTCCGATCTTAGGTGTTTTTCCTTTAATGACTAAAAAACCGTTACATTATGCAGTCTCCTGCCCTATTCCGTATGCTAGTAATTTATTATACCTGATGATACGAGGGAGTGCTCCTCTCGAAACTACAGTAGTGATAAATAACTGATATGTAACGCAAAGATTAAATAAAATAAAAATTAATTATTGGAACGATTTTGAGGATTAGGACCGATAGTTAAATTAATACGTTATTAATTTGTGATATTTTGGTTTATTTTACATGCTCTACTTGTTTAATTGATTATTGCTAATAGGTATTAGATAAACATAAATATTTACAAATTCATGAGCTGTACAGAGTTGGTTTTTATTAGAATTATAAGTATTATTTAATAAAAATGTATTATTATTTATTCATTATAATTTTTTGATTATTATTAGGTCCTTACATATGAAATTGGCATTTTGCCGTACTGGCAAATTTGATCTCAAATATCTTCTCTTTGGTTAGGAATTCCAAATCCAAATTTATACAGCTATTTACTCATGTATTTGTGTTTTGAAAATTATTATTCATTTGTTTTTTCCTAAATTGTTTTTTTCTTTGCGTCAACTCATAGTTTACAAAATGAAAAAAAACTTGACTATTGCGTTATTTACGAGTTACGATGTTTCCACCGTGGCACCGGTGCGTGCAGACAGAAACGGCTCGAAGGATTAATGATGTGTATGGCGACGGTGCCGCAAAAGAAAACACAGTGCGTTTTTGGTTCCAACGTTTTCGTTCTGGAAATTTCGACCTGCAGAACAAGCCCCGTGGACAGCCGGAGACCAAAGTTGATAATGAAGAATTGAAGGCTATTGTGGAAGCAGATCCATCGCAAACCACATTCGAGTTAGCTGCAGGCTGCGGTGTTAGTGATAAAACTGTTTTAATCCACTTGAAGCAAAGTGGTAAGGTGAAAAAGCTTGAAAGGTGGGTACCTCACGAATTGAGTGAAGCAAATCAACAAACGCGCGTTGACTGCTGCGTTGCATTACTCAACCGGCACAATAATGAAGGGATTTTAAATCGAATCATTACCTGTGATGAAAAGTGGATCCTGTACTATAATCGGAAGCGCTCATCGCAATGGCTGAACCCTGCCGAACCAGCCAAACCATGCCCCAAGCGAAAATTGACTTCAAAAATGTTACTTGTGAGCGTTTGGTGGACTAGTGCTGGTGTCGTTCACTACAGCTTTCTTAAATCTGGCCAGACGATTACGGCAGATGTCTATTCTCAGCAACTGCAAACCATGATGGAAAGCTAGCTGCTAAACAACCGAGGCTGGTTAATCGCTCTAGGCCACTGCTGCTTCATGATAACGCTAGACCACACACTGCACAACAGACGGCTACCAAATTAGAGGAGCTTCAATTGGAATGTCTTAAGACATCCACCGTACTCTCCGGACCTTGCCCCAACAGATTACCATTTTTTTCGAAATTTGGATAACTTCTTGCAAAGGAAAAAATTCAACTCCGATGGAGCAGTCCAAACCGCCTTCAAAGATTTTATTGATTCCCGTCCGAATGGTTTTTTTAGTAAAGGGATCGATGAACGACCTATGAGATGGCAAAAGTGCATAGATAGCAATGGTACATACTTTGATTAAATAAATATATTATAATAAAAAAAAATCGGCTTTATGTTC
>JADDOH010013791.1:0-44006 GCA_016648135.1 Agrypnia vestita
CAGGAATAGATGGCGAGCATGGACCTCCAAGTTCCTTGAACCGCTGAAGAAGACCAGTTCACAATAATTCTTAAAATATGAGAATTTTTCTTGACCTCTTTCGAAGATGTAAAGTCGATCGGAACCAACGGGCAATTATCCCGCTCTGTTCACGTGTGAAATTGCGCAAGTTCTGTGATGAATCGGCCTTAATGATTTGAGAACTCCTCGCATTGTCTCGCCGCGATTGTTTCCCCGATCCCGGGAACGGCCGGCACCTTCCACGCTTCCTCCATTTCGAAATCTTTCGAATGAATGGGTTTCTGTTTTCTGCAAAATGTGCTCGAAGCCGATATCCGCTCATTGAAACGCGGCGCTCTTCCGCCATCGGGCGAGCCCCGCGGGGGGGACAATGGCAGTTCGGACAGTCGACCGAATTCCCCAAAGGCCACCCTATTACCGATCTGATTGGCTGGGCGTGAGGCTGTGAATGGACATTCAAAGCATTCCCAGGACAGTGAATGAACACCCACCGCTCTCTTTCCCAGGACCGTTTTATGAGCGAAAGCTCCCATATCGGCCCTACTCATGCGTCGCCAGGTTGACAATTTTTTACTCTAAAGGCCATCTCCGTGTCGCGTCGTGTAAAGGGCGACGGGACGCGGAGAGGCCCGCGACAGTCCATTCACTGCACCTCCTCCACATGTCACACTTTTTTTATTTTTTTATTTTTTTTATTTATTTATTAGAGACACTAACAGGATAATGGGTACATGACACTCAGATAATAAACATTATAGTGAAGACTATGCCCATTATCCCAATTACAAGTGTCTTCGGCACGCTCTAGTAACATGTATTTTTGTAATTAATTATATTTCACATGTACATTTATGTATATTATATATTTGTGTTTGAGTGTAGTGCGATTAGTATTTAATGGATCTATAGGTTCATGTCGTCGTTTAGAAGATGGATGTTGTGTATGAGTGAGTTTTTGAACGAAGATAACGTGTCTGCAAGAATATCAGCATCAATGTTAGGGTCAGCACACTTTATTAGGAAATATCAAAGAAAAAAACATAAAAAAGGTAAAAGAACAAAACGGTAAGATAAAATAAAGCAAACAGAAATAGAAAGTTCATTTAAAAGATAAATAAATAAATAAATAAGAATTGATCATATCAAAAGACTATATATATAGAATTAGAGTGGAAAGGAGGACAGTGAGGGGATGTCATGGCAAAGGATACACTCCCTAATAGGGAAGGACAAAAACAAGAATCACACTAAAAGACGGAGTTCAGGTTCGAGCACCACGTTTCGACAGTCTACAGAGAAATTACCCACGAAGCAGCTCCCAGCGCGAAACTCACGTCCGGGCGAACTCACGGAAGAGTCCGAGGTTTCTCTCATTTTTGACATTCCCAGGACAGGTCGTACTCATACTTCGCAAAGAAGACTTACTCTAAAGACCATCTCCGTGTCACGTCGTGTAAAGGGAGACCTGCAAGACCTGCAACAGTCCCTTCAATGTACCTCCTCTACACAACGCACTTTATTAGAAATTATCAAAGAAAGAAAAGGAAAAGGATAATTCAAAGGTGAAAGCACAAATCAGAAAGATGACATATAGCAAACATATAACAATAGGTCATGGTCATATCAGGGGTAGTTTTAGAGTGGTCCCTGTTACTGAAAAGGTGAAGGAATCGCGACTGAAACGTATGGCCATGTAATACGGCATGGAGATCGTGCAGTGCATGTCGCACTCAAAATACTAAAATCAAAAGAGGTAGAGGTCGACCCAGCGCCACATGGTGGAGTAGTATGGAGAAGAATGACCAGTTGGACGAAGCGATAGCCCAGAATAGGAAATCGAGGAAAAAAAGAGTTACCCGTTAGTTAAAAAGAGAGCCGACCCCAAATGAAATGGGAAATGGGAGAAGAAAGAAAAAGAAGAATAGATCATGGTTAGAGAATTGGTAATAAATTTGGGTAGGAAGAAGGACAGGGTAAGGGTCAGGTTAAAGGATAAGCTCCCCAATAGGGAAGGATAAAACAGGGATCACACTAAAAGGCGGAGTTACAGGCCGGTGGTGTATAATAATAACGCTATGAATGACAATAGATATGGGATACGTCCACGATACAGACATGGACGCAGTCCTTCCTCCCCCGAGCGGCCGCGACAGAGAAAGGCAGGTGTTATGTCATTTATGAGGCCTGATGCTGTTTGATGAAGATTTACCTTTTGCACTTGTCGCGTTGGTGAAAATACGTTACCACAGTGTTTCCCAAACTGTGGGTCGCGAGCGGATATTAGGTGGGTCGCAGTCACAACACCGCGCAACACGTCTTGTCCAGAAATAAATTGGGCGTATCGAATTCACTGCGATTAAAAATGACAAAAATTGAAGTCAACGCTAATGCTGTTATTACAAAAAAGAGGCAACGAATTTCCATTAAAATATCACATGTTAACATTTTTTGCAATTGAAAAATTCGATTATATTTGGAGGTTTTTCTTTTTTTCTTAATTGAACAGTTTTTCGTATGGTTACAATATGAATTGGGAAAATGTGAGGCAGGAGGTGGGTCCCGAAATTTTTTTTTTGTGGGTCCCGGTCCTATCAACTTTGAGAACCACTGCGTTACCAAATTCCTTTGTAACTCCATTGACAACTGTATGTCGCCGCATATTCCTAGCGAAGGCACAAACGGATTACATTAGTTCTACGCAGTTATTGTTGTTATTCGGATGCATACATCAAACATAATAATTTCGAAGTCTGTCCGTCATTCAATTCCGTTCGGCAATTCACGGCTAAAAAAAACAAATTAAACGGCCGGAGATGGGGCTTGAACCCCGAGCCAACATACCCGAATCGGCCGCTCTACGCATGTTGCTACGGTCTCCGTGGACCGCCAAAAAGATACCGTAATATATACTAGGGCTTAGCAAAAACGCGATCCATTGTTCCGTCATTTTTGATGGGTTATATCTAGTTGTCAAATATTTAGCGGGCAGTATCAATTAAAAGAGAAAAAACAGTTTATATTTTTGTGGCGTAATAGATATGATACAAATCTCGAACTATGCGAGAGCTAATTTATTTTTAAACAAGTCTCGTAGAGATGAAGGATGTACTATTTTATATTCATCTCAGATTGACTTCTCCCAACTTCTCTGAAACATGATGTGTGATTTAAAACCATATTCTGTTACGATCATTCCTAACAACATCTAGTCTTATTAATATAGATCGACCACAATCAAAAGACCATTCCCTAACTTTGTCCGGTAAGAAGAAAGCGGGGGAAAGTTGCCTAGCAAGCCCGTATTACAAGCCTCAATATAATATTCCAAATAAATATATATTTTTTAGTTTAAAAAAGGTTGCTAACTTACTGGAAAATTTCTTTTGTGCTCATTTTTCCTTCGTAATAACACACATATTTTTTGCGCACTTTCTTTTGAATGCGGTCTAGCTATAGTGATCTAGTTGATAAAATCGCTAAAGTTGATCAAAAATCATTAATATTTACAATTACTTATATCGTTCACCATTTTTACAGGCTTTTTACATGTTTTAATTCAACTCTCTTTATCTGTTGAGGTAGAATTTTGCCATTGATTTATCTTCAACTTCCCAACTAGGTACAGCTCTGTAACTTTCAACATTTACTTAAAATGGATGACTATACATAATTAAATCATTTTTGACATAATTTAGACATTATTACTTCCTTTCTTTTAACTCGTGGCGTCTGCTTGCTTGCCGGCTTGTTGGCTTGCCGTCGAAAAAACTCTGGATCGATTTTTAACCCTTTTCCCGTGATCCAATCGAGCTGAAACTTTGCAAGTACACTCGTGGCGATGATCAAGAAGATCTATCAAATCTTCGTTAAAAAAATTAATAATTATAGTATAATTTCGGATTTTTAGAAATTTTAATAGTTTTTTCAAATTGGAATCATTACAAAACTTTGATTACTAGCAACGGCGGCCCGATAACGTCGCGGAATATTTTCTAAATTTGAATTACTCCATCGTTATACATAATAGGTACTTCACTATGAATTTCGAAAATCTAAATTGACTGAAGTGTCTTATCAAAGCTCAAAACATCTGACATTTTAGAAATATATTAAATTACTGTAAGTTTAGTGTTATATTATACGTTTTAATTCGTCTTTAATTGTTGTTATATTTTACAAAGAAAGGGAGTATAATAAAAACTTGGTTTTTATGGGTTACTTTTTTAGATCTTAGAATCACGTCACTCACAAGAAAGAGCCGCAGAAACAGCTGTTTTCAGCTTCAAAACGACGTGTTTAAATATTAGTGTGATGTTGAAAAATCGATTACGAATGTATGCAAAGAAAGCGTACAAAAGCATGTCTTCAAATTTTTTTGGTTTACTTGATTACTGTAAGATCCAATATGAAATGTTTAAATAACACCACGACAAACATATAAATCATAACAACGCATTTACCAAGTCCAAAATAAATAAGATAACACGCTTTATGACCATTTACGACATCTGTGCTGATAATGCAACACGTTTACACCTTCGCAATGATGCACAGGTGATAATAATCGCATTTTTAATGTTGAGCAGCAAAGGTAATTGACGTCGTGTTTATTTTTACGACATGGCACTCGCGGGCCGGATATTTGAGATGCTTTTGTGATGATTTCTTCTATAAAGGAGGTAATATTACGAAAAAATTTTAGAAATCTAATAAGTTATATATAAAAGATGACTTCTTTTTAAAATGTCTGACCTAAGTGTTGCTGTTGATGAACGGGCAACTTAAGTAAATTCAAAGAAATTATGTAATAAAAACACTAAACTTTGTTTTTTTCCACTATTTTATATTTGAGGATAACACTACATGTTTCGGAAACCTCCGTTTACTTCTTCAGGTGAGTTAAGACAGATGTGGGAGTGGTTGTCTGATGTATGGGTTGTTGGGGATTCATTAGGGGTGGAGGGGGTATCTAGGTGGTGAGAGATCGGGAACATTGTAAGAAGGGGTGTATTTTGTTTTAAGCCGTATGTCTGTTTATGTAGGATGTGTATTATTTTTGTATTGTTAACTGTGTTGTTATTTTCTAAAATATGATTAGCATATTCTGAAAAATTATGATTTGTGAGGCACCTTTTGTGTTCTTAAAATCTTGTTTCTATTGATATGCCTGTCCGACCTATATATGTCATATCGCAATCCCCACATTCAGTCTAACTCCCCTGAAGAAGAAAAGAGAGGTTTCCGAAACATGTAGTGTTATTCTCAAATATAAAATAGTGGAAAAAACAAGGTTTTGTGTTTTTATTTCATAATTTCCACAAAGTTTACGCCGAAACATTTAATTACTTAAGTAAATTCATACTAATTCAATCATTCAGATACAGATATTATACATTGTAACGAGATGATTACGCACTGTCAGAGCCTCTCGGGGACAAAAAAATGATCGAACATTCCATAACTTTCTGCGACGCCCTACGATACTATGGAATCGTCTAGATTGCTCCACAAGTCTCTCGTAAAATCTCGAAGGAATTTATCCATAAATACAAGGGCGACACGGCCGCGGAGTCAGTCATTTAAAACCAAATTAATTAATCAATTAGAAAGACGTACAGAAAAATCAAATCCACGAAAAAATATTTGGCTGCTATCGGGATTTATTTATTTCAGAAAAACGTTATGCAACTAATTCCAAAGACAGATCGGGGATTTTTAAATAATGTGCCTCGGATAAAATGCTTCTAAAACACACAAACATGCTTTCAAAATAAATTTTGAAATTGACACTCTTTTCCAGATTGATATATTTATACGTGTGGCCCTATATTTTCGTTACGTGCAAAGTGCTTTTTCTTTCTATTCCCTGTATTAATGACGGAATTCTACATTTTAATTTGAACTATTTCGATTTTTTGATTCACTCGATTACATCAACAAAGATGATAAACAGTGAATCATTTTCTTTCAAAGTATTTTCTTTACTTTGAACAAGATAATTTTGAATAATGCAGGTAGAATTATACAACGATACTAACGCTTAAACTGAAAACGCAAACACAAATCTTTTGTTAGAGATTATGCAAAAATCGATCTGTGGCTTACTGTTTTTAATAATCTCAGCAGTTTTGCATAAATTAGCAACTTTCTCTCAATTACTGGTTATCTCACCCACGTTTTATTCTCTAACCAAATTTTTATTGAAATTGATTACTAATTGCGAGGGAGAAGTCAGATGATGAAGCAAAGCAAGAAGGGTGTATTTTGATTGTGGGGAATTAATATTATAACAAATGAGTTGAATCAAATAGAAAAATTTACAGAAAAAAGTTGTTTAAAGGAAAAACAATTTTCTTTTGAAAAACCCTGACGTTTTCTTTCCTTGGGTTTTCCTAAAGCTGGTTAACGAATTTATTCGAGAAATAACACAGGATTAATTTTTCAGAAAAGTTTCATTGAAGCTATTGTATCCAAAAATCACACCAATACAAATAGTCCGCTGTTTGGCACTGTGTTTGATGCCAATACGTTCGCATTGTTTAAAAAATACTACCAACTTGTTAATTATGAAACAAAAATGAAATGGTCAAACGAAATATTCTTAAAAAATATAACGTCTGAGTAAATAAGTCGTACTTTTTTACAAGAAGACATTTTTACTTAATAGACTCGGTTTGAAATAATATTTTCAAAGATACGTATATTGTAGAAAATACATGTTGTTTATTTAATGTTTTAATTATGTTAGAATAAATACTTTAACTGCAGTATAAATATATCGTAAAATGGGATGTTCTTCCGCTTTGACTCATTTCCCTCACCTAAAGAACTAGTGAAGTTCATCTCTGTAGATATTTTATATTGTATGGTTGTACCCCATTATACGTATAATAAGGAGTATATGGATAATTTTGTTGGTACAGCTTAGTTAAGAGTTTTCTGGTCTCATGGTTTTGATCGAAAAGAGTGTATAGTGATTGGAATCTAGGCGCAGAATCAAACCCATTTCGGACAATTATGGCAAGATATGGTCAACGCGCTCGCCATCGCTACAGCGACGACTATCGTTCTAGCGCCAGTAAGTGATATTCCTGTTGGCAATCGCAAACTGTAACAATTGTTTCAATAAATCGCAAATTCCAACAGTGAGTTCATTTGCACCCTAACTTGCTCCATTTTAGTGGCTCTGCTGTACACACTTACCACATACATGACACTCGCCGAACACCCGCTGATACGAAAGAATTCCTCTGGACGGGTGGGAATCCTTTTCTCATTTCAACCAACCAACCCGCCAAAAGTAAAAATCTACCAAAATAATAATTATTTATTAAGAAAACTAATATATTTCTAAAAATAACAAACATTTTTTTAGATATAATATATATAGATTATATTTCAATAATTTTATTTCTTGGGGCCCCCAATCTAGGCCCTAAATAATAAATAAATTTAAAAGATAAATCCGGCCCTGGTCGTCGGTCATACTATCCGTGTCATATCCTAATGTCCGCACGATGCCGGAAACGGGAAACGGATACAGCCGGAAACACCATCTCACTTCAAGATATAGTATTATACTGTGTGAGAGAAGAGGAGATTGAAGAATGTAGGGAAACGGATATAATTGTGGAAATACAGATCCGCTAATCGAACACACAGTAAGCTATACAAAAAATAATACAAGCCTGCATTACTGATTAGTTATATTGGAACCTATACTCGAAAGTAACAAGACTCGTTTGCGAGTGTATATGATTTTGGGCCCGGCGCGCTGCCATGTTGAGAACGCTACGTCTCGGTAGAACGCATCTATAGCTACTTGCGCAAGAGAGACGTCTGTTGATATTAATTGGTTATAGAGCGTGTATGAAATTTGAATGAATCATTCGAGAGTTGGATCCCGAACGCCATTCAGTGCACGTATTGTTTTTATATGATTGAATTGAAGCAGAGATTTTTTCATTTCGTTTTCTTGTTGGTAACATTTTCATCTATAAACACCTCTCCCATTTCTTCTCGTGATGGTATTTTAAAATTTTTCAAGCCTTATTCAATTGAGAGGAATCTTTTTCATTCAATTTTGAACACAAATTATTTTTAACGACTTGGGTGAAACATCAACAGAATAGTTGAAACATCAACAGTTGAGGACATGAGTGTCATCAAATTTAGCATTTTCTAAAAATAATTATTAATTTATTTGCGTCAAAGCAAATGAATTTTTAATATTTTTAATACTTTTAATATTTCATGTATTTTAAAGATATATTATATACCTATTTGAAAAACGACACAAAAGTATATAAAAAGTAATCAACATCAAATCAAATTTAATATACAGGATGTATCAGAGGTAGCAGCAAAAACTTAACCTGTAGATTCCTGCCTATGTTCTGAGTCTAAAATGTTTAAGCAGCCGTGACCAGTTAAGGAGATATGAGACATCAAATTTTGCATTTTTTTCAATATTTATGACTTCTTTTTTTGCAATACGTTGGACTATCATTGCAGTAACTTATATCTAATATGAAAAATTCATTCCCTTTAATACAAGTCAAATAAAATGATAAAAACCTTCCAATTCCAATTGGAATTTTTTCCATAGTTTTTATTATTTTATTTAACTTTTATTGAAACGAAAGAATTTTTCGTAGCCGACATAAGTTACTGTAATGAGACTTCAACGTTTCATAAAAAATTGGTCAGAATTTGAAAAAAATTGCAAACTCTGATATTGCATAACTCCATAACTATTGATATTAGGTCACGGTTGCTTAAACATTTTAGACTCATAGCATAGTCAAGAATCTACCGGCCAAGTTTCTGCTGCTAGCTCTGGTACACTCTATACATATCAATCAATGATTTGCAAAGGAAAGTTCACGTCCTACGCACGCTCGACTTTGCACACGTAAATAACGTAATATCATACGTCCGTACAATGTTATGCCCCGCAACACTCGGTGTCACGTGTCGTAAAAAGGAAATGTCCCGCCCAAACCACAAATTGCAAAATTTCAATCAAAAGTTTCACAATATACTATATGTTACAGACAAAGCGTAAATTTCTATAATTTATACATTGACTGTGGGGTATAAAAGCAAAGGCAGCAATATCAAAAAAACAAAAATTAATGCAGTCATCGAGAATTACTAACTTATAATGTACTGAATTCGAAATTGTACAGTAAATACTTATTTTTATTTTATTTATATATTGTAACAATTTATATATGACACTTTTTTACATAAGCTTATAACGCCTCACTAGGTTAAACCTGTATTTAAAATACGTTTTATTTTAACTTTGTCATACACACCAGGCGTGTGCAGTGGGAACATTGAAGCATGACTTTTTTGTAGACGTATATTTTGGAAAAAAAATTGAAAAAAAATTTATGCTACAGATTTTTACGATATATCAAAATATGAATGCTATGATAACAATTGTGATATAAATATTACGTAATATATGTTGTATTCCGATTTTTTTTCCAAATTATTGGTTACGTGAAAGTCATGCTGCGATATTCCCACTGCACGCCCCTGATACACACACACAATAACTCGGTTCCTCATAGAGGATGGAGAGTAAATAGTTTGAAAACCATTGAAATCCTGAAAAAAAAGTATTCTAAAAACACACTTATAAATAATATCACATTTCAGTCCATTACACCAATCCTAAAGCTTTTTGTCAAAAAATACCCCTGATATATTAGGTCCTTACATATGAAATTGGCGTTTTGCCGTACTGGCAAATTTGATCTCAAATATCTTCTCTTTGGTTAGGAATTCCAAATCCAAATTTATACAGCTATTTACTCATGTATTTGTGTTTTGAAAATTATAATTCATTTGTTTTTTCCTCAATTGTTTTTTTCTTTGCGTCACTCAGTTTACAAAATGAAAAACTTGAAATATCGCGTTATTTACGAGTACGAGTTCCACCGTGGCACAGTGCTGCAGAAACGGCTTGAAGGATTAATGATGTGTATGGCGACGGTGCCGCAAAAGAAAACACATTGCGTTTTTGGTTCCAACGTTTTCGTTCTGGAAATTTCGACCTTCAGAACAAGCCCCGTGGACGGCCGGAGACCAAAGTTGATAATGAAGAATTGAAGGCTATTGTGGAAGCGGATCCATCGCAAACCACATCCGAGTTAGCTGCAGGCTGCGTTGTTAGTGATAAAACTGTTTTAATCCACTTGAAGCAAATTGGTAAGGTGAAAAAGCTTGAAAGGTGGGTACCTCACGAATTGAGTGAAGCAAATCAACAAACGCGCGTTGACTGCTGCGTTGCATTACTCAACCGGCACAATAATGAAGGGATTTACATCGAATCATTACCTGTGATGAAAAGTGGATCCTGTACGATAATCGGAAGCGCTCATCGCAATGGCTGAACCCTGCCGAACCAGCCAAACCATGCCCCAAGCGAAAATTGACTCCAAAAAAGTTACTTGTGAGCGTTTGGTGGACTAGTGCTGGTGTCGTTCACTACAGCTTTCTTAAATCTGGCCAGACGATTACGGCAGATTTCTATTGTCAGCAACTGCAAACCATGATGGAAAAGCTAGCTGCTAAACAACCGAGGCTGGTTAATTGCTCTAGGCCACTGCTGCTTCATGATAACGCTAGACCACACACTGCACAACATACGGCTACCAAATTAGAGGAGCTTCAATTGGAATGTCTAAGACATCCACCGTACTCTCCGGACCTTGCCCCAACAGATTACCATTTTTTTCTAAATTTGGATAACTTCTTGCAAAGGAAAAAAGTCAACTCCGATGGGGCAGTCCAAATCGCCTTCAAAGATTTTATTGATTCCCGTCCGAATGGTTTTTTTAGTAAAGGGATAGATCAACTACCTATGAGATGGCAAAAGTGCATAGATAGCAATGGTACATACTTTGATTAAATAAATATATTATAATAAAAAAAAATCAGCTATATATTCCTCCCATACTAAACGTCAATTTCATATGTAAGGACCTAATATATGACCTACCCGATTAGATTGATAAATTTTGTATTTAAGTTAGTTATTATTTATACCTGCTGATGACAGGGACTGCTCCTCTCGAAACTATAGTGGAATTAATAACTCATATTGTGTGTGCATTAAAAAGTTGAAATAAAACATATTTTTAATT
Organism: Agrypnia vestita; assembly: GCA_016648135.1. NCBI lineage: Eukaryota > Metazoa > Arthropoda > Insecta > Trichoptera > Phryganeidae > Agrypnia > Agrypnia vestita. The sequence goes on from JADDOH010013791.1 coordinate 11,184, forward strand.
AAAAAAATTAAATTCAATAACGGACGGGACAAAAGGCATCAGCTGCGATTTCCGTTTCTTCACACGGGTAAAGTAAGCTTTGACAGTTCAATCCAAGTACCGACGGGAGTGTACAGTGAGATCTACATTGGGTTTACAATAATAGTCTTTATTGTGAAGCAGTACTTGCGGAGTAGAAAGGGACGAGCCGGAAGGTGGGTGGGTACCTACACAACACGAACACCTGGCTTCCTGGCGGCGGAGCGTGCCATATGCCCTCACACATGTCACATAGCGCACATGCCTCTTCTTCAAAAATACAAGGAAGAACCATTAATTATGTTTTTAAAAAAATTTAATGCTGGACATTCACTGCAAATGCATATTTCGGCGTTTTTTTTTTACGAAAATGTGGGTTTTTATTATTCATTTAAATCAGAATGTAATTTTTTTAGGGCAATAACTTAAGACAGAACCGTTATTCTTATATAAAAGAATAAACTGAAAATTATTTTCAATAATTAAGAAAATATAAGCATTAATCGACAGGCCGCGGCCAAAAAAAAAACGTATTTAGTGTCCCGGCGCAAAGTTTTAATGAATAAAGTTATAATGCTTTAAATTTGCTAGAAATATTTACGTTGTTTTTTTTACGTTTTTTATTTGTTTATTTATATAAATAGATGATTTTAAACAGTATATTCTATTTATTCCCATATTTTGAGGCTTTACTCACTAAATAAAAATTAGTTTTTTTAAAAATAAAAACAGTTTAATTATTATTTAAAAATAAAAATTACAAAGTATGAAATGTGCCAATAAATGACGTAACTATAAAACAGAATTCCGTCGGCAGCGGCGTCATTTATTGGCATTGGCAATTCAGTAATATCAATATATAATATAGATGTCTCATAGAGACGAAATTATATATTTATTTTAAGGGAAAGTAGGTATGGAAGTCTTTGGGTGTTCACAGGACTTACGAACTATCGTACGGCTGGCTTATGTGATCACTTTACACAACGTTACGTTCACGATTTCCATCATGATAGGATACCACATCTATCAAATTTTTGGAAGTTGTAATATACATATATTTAAGTTTCACAACCGTTTCACATGCGTGTTGTAATTTCTCATTGAGCGCCATCAGCGTACAAAACTTTTGATTAAATACAAATGTCACTAATGAGGTATCTATTTGTTAATATAATTTCGTCTCTATGAGACATCTATAATATATCTTGATTAAGAATGTCCCCTTGGGATAAATATCCAGTACCGTGTTCTTGAAAAATTTGAACAAACTCAAAATATTCAGTAACATTTTTATTTATCCCATCTCTCGAAATATAAATATATTATTAATACACTTATACCAGTCACTATACAGTCAAGTAACGTAGCCATGAGATGCAGCGTCTTCCTAGCTTCTTTTACCACTTATTTTCCTCTGGGTGATGAGTTGGTTTATATATATATCCCTGTTATACGTGTAGATGATTCTTATAAATTTCAACAATATTAAAAAAAATATGTAGGGATGTAAGCGATATTATAGATGATTTACTAGATTGAAATAGAAGAATGCATTGTTGGAAAAAACTAGTTGTATTTGATTTATCAGGTAATATCGATCACTTGAATAGAAGAACGATTGAAAACTAATAAATTGCATTAGTAAACCGCAACTGTACTGATTTGACATCAATCACAACAGACGATCTAGAAGTCTAGAATAAAGAGTACATAAAAATATCACAACAAACGCAGTAGGGTACCGGTAAAGTTAATAAAATAGAAATCACATGTCAATTATTATTGTACCAGGTTGGCAGAAGTCAGCGAGGTGTGGAATTTAGGGCTGGGGCACAATTATTAAAAACCGTTGTCCACACTTAATGCTCTGTGACTTTGTTGTTGTATTGGAGCACACTCGCGTTATTATGAGTTCCTGTTACTTTATTATACATTCTTCACATCAATGTCGATTAGATTGTCAGTTTGATTCACCTCAAGGATAAATTAAGTAAATGCTAATAACCTAATACTGTTTTTTGTCTGTATGACTGACTGACTGGTAAGTATTTCTCTGTATGAAAGAAGGGCAATTGCCTAGGATTAAATTTTTTCGACTTAAATGTTATAAAGTATATAAACAAACAAACAAAAAAAAGCATATAAAGGAGGTAAGAATTATCTCATATGATATATGGGATAAAAACAGAGCTATTCCACAATACTTTATATGATTAATATTAAGTATTTTGATTTTGAAATATTTCACTTGGCAAGTGAATAAAAATAGCAAGATTAAGTATATTTTTTGAGTATTTTCAAATTTTTAGGAAAAATCCCCAGAGGGATCATCATTAATTAAGATAAATTATAGGCGTCTCACAGAGACGAAGCTATTTTATACGGGAGAGTACGCATGGACTGGCGTATAAAATTTCGAACCGAGGTGGACAAAAATCATTAAGGTATACAACTAATAAAATTTGATAATTGCGTGGGCGATCTTGGGTGAAATCGGTGAATGTTACACTGTGTAAAATGATGACCTAAGCCAGGTCGGCAGGCCTGCAAAACCCACGCCAGTCCAAACATACTTTTCCGTATAAAAAAGCTTCGTCTCTGTGAGACATCTATAATTTATCTTAATATTCACGTATTCAATGAACACACCTTTCAGAAATCAAATAACAATTTTTCGAATCGGACAACATGAAATTTTTTATGTGGGATAAACAGGGTCCATAATACGGTTTTCATAATTTACAGGTTGATTATGAGCCGAAATAATCCAACACCAAAGTCCTAATATTATCACTAGTTGTGAAAATAAGCGACTTCAAAGATTGCATGTTTTTCAATACTTCCATGTGCCGTTAATTGACCAATAACATGGATGCGCTGGCTTGGTAACAGGGTGAATTTCGTTGACATTTTTCGTTGTAGGAGCATTCGTGAATCGAAGAAATATTTATATAGATTTGGAATATGCTTACCTCCAAGTATAATTAAGTGTACCGATAATTTGTTTCTTTTGAATCAGTATTGCTTCTATTGAATAAGTTCTATTTTATTAAAGAATTACAAACTTTTATATGTATATAAAAATGTATATGCAAAAGCCCACAAGAGCGTCAAAGGTAATAAATAATTAATCTATGTCAATTACAGTTTTTGACTTACGAATTACATTTTTATTTTATTTATAGTCGCTTCAGTCTAGAAGACCCTAAGACCCATTGCGGGCAAGACCTCAGAGACAAAGTACCCAATGCGGAAATCCGCAGAACCTGGGACATACGAGACATTGTAAGATGGAGGAGGCAGAGAAGGCGTTTCTGGAGGGACCATGTCGAGAGAATGGAACAGACGAGACTTTGTAGAGCCGTGATACGCGGGATTCCAGAGGGGCGCCGACTGCCAGGGAGACCACCAAAGAGATGCAGAGAGAGCTGGACGTCCTCGTCACAAGACCAGGTCTGACCTTTCAACACAAATCAAAGATCTAACAAAAGAAAAAGAAGCTTCAGTCATTTCTGAATAAATTTAAATTAAAAAACGTGCTTAGAGAACAGTGAAACTAAATAATTTATTACGTGTTTGTTATTATTAAAATTATTCACCGACACACAAATACTCGAGGCCTTTGATAATATAAATATTATCTGTTATTCAGATCGAGAAGGTTTACTTTGAAATAATATTATTACAAGTGTGTGAATTTCATTTGGGTCATGGCATTTTTATTACCGGTATAAAACAACAGTTCAACGCGGCGGGTGTTATTCTAGCGATGACAACCCCTAGGTAACGTTTCGGTGCCGACCCTAATAATTTGGTCAGTTTCCATGACGCACTTCCGTTCACAACACGACCAATCAGAGGCGGCCGTCGGCCTTGCGGAGCCAACGAACCTTCGCCCTCTGACCGTCGAAGGCTTTACCAGAAATGTTTATTTATTACTGGTAATTCAGTCGATAAAACTAACATGAATGCACGATTATCAATACGATTAATTTGTATTATTTTCTGTAATTTTTCGTGTAATGCTATGGATTGTTCCACTGCTGATTCGTAAGGTCTAATAGGATATTTATACAAGTGTCTCTCGTAAACAGCAAAAACTTCGAGGTTGCCTTAAATTTTGAATAGAAAATAAGCGACAACAAAGTTAACATTTTTTTCTATATTTCTGGCTAATTTTCTCTAAAACGATCGATTATCACTACACTAACTTATATGGAATATTAAAATTTGTTGGCTTTTCTATATAAATCATTCTAATTTTTTCAAGGTTTTTATAAAAATATTGAGAAAAAGTCGCTAACTCTGATGTCGCTTACCTCCGTAACTGTATTACACACAAATTCTTAAAATCCTTGTAGATAAACTACATATTATGTAGATAGATTGGCTGTAATTTCAAGAACACGAAAATATATCCAATAGTAGATGTATGGCCTGAAGACGAAGAAAAACTATTAACTAATATTAGTTAATAATAGTTATTTGCACAAACAAAGTAGCAAGCAAACAAAAGTGTAACAAAAATTGTACAACAAAATATTGTTATTTTTTGTTACAAATTGTGTATTTTCAATGTGATTTCAGTGTGACTTCCGAAAACATTTCCAATATTGATTGAAAACAACATCACGTACTTTTATTTTCAACCGGCAATAGATTATTATTCCACTGGTTCTAAAATTTCCACGTACTGTACTTGACAAAAATCATTTCTATAAAAACATGTATTGAGAATAAACTATTTTTTTTTTATATCAAGTAGTAATGTCCCCGTTACAAGGTAACCATCAATTCAGTTCTTTTTTCAAAGAATATGTCTTAAGCTCTGTTTGAAAATAGTAAGAATTTTGATTCGACACTTATTCGGTGTTCGGCATCTTAATTTTTAATAAAAAAGTGTTGCTTTTTTCATAAAAGAAACCAGGTCAAACAGCAGACTCGGTACTATAAAATAATGAAAATCGTATACAAAATTGATCTGCCTGACACATACTGAACGACAACAGTCTTACAAAGAATTTAGTAACTCAATGTAGAAAATATGACAAAAAATAAAACACTAATGCTTATAATAAGTTCGCAAATGGCAAGATAAAAGACAAGGACATTAGATACAGAAATACAGAACAAATTAAAGCCATCCATACGACGTAAATATCTCAAAATTATTAATCAATCAAGATGTGTAATAGAGCTGAAGCTACTTTTGTAACGTTCGCAATTCCACCCATGATAGACTATTACATCTATAAAACTATTCGTAAGTTGCATATGTCTTAACTTTGCACACCTTGTTCCATTTGTGAATTGTATTTTAAAAATTATTATTATTTTGATAATTATTATTCTTAATCTAGCTTACATAAAAACAGGACAATCGCGACACAATTGTAACGGATTAAAATTATACAAATATTTACCACAACAGACAAGACAATTGAATATAGACAGATAAAAAAAATGACAAACATACTAAGATAAAACACAAGTAAATGTTATTTTCAAAATGTGATATTTTGGTAGTTCTTGGATTTGGATATCTTCTGAGTAATACAGATATTTATTCGCAATGATACTTTGTCAGAATACGATTTAACCCAACTCTCTGATGGACTCGAATTCTTCTTGTGCTGCGCGTACGCCGCCGTCGGTCGCCATCGGCCCTTTGTCGGGGTTCGCGAGTATCTGCCAGGAGCGAAGGTAACGGCTACCAACCCACAAAAAAATATTATAATTTAATTTTTGTTATTACGAAAATAAATAGAAAACTAATAGTCTAATTAAAAATACACTTCGACCTTTGGAATGTGCTTTAGTAAAAATAAATACCCATTCTTTTGTTATTTCAATGACGCAGGAAGGCCGTGTAGAGTGACGGTCGTTAATAATTAATTATTTCTGCAAGATGTATTATTTATATGACTATTGAAAAACAAATCCTAATAAATATCAAACAATTATTACGGAAACCTTGAGATTCGAGAAATTCTATTTCGCTCCGAGAAAATAATTGCAATTTCGTGGTTTACAGGCGGTTAATAAGATAAACTGCCATAAATTTAAACACAATGAAAAATATTTTACGATTCCGCTGAAATTCTGAGAGATGCTTGATTTGTACCAACGCTTTATTTTAAATTAGTCTCGCACAATTGAAAATTTAGAGCTCGTGTAAAATAATTATAGACTACAATTTAATTTAAAAATACGGTGTAAATTTATCAGAAAAACTAAATACGTCTTAAATAAATGTATAACATATCAACTGAGTCGTTATTTTAGTAATATAAGATACAAGGCTTGCAAATTTAATTTTAGGAATGGTCGCATAGTCGCATGTTTCGCCTTTGACGTAATTATGTCGAATTTGTTAAGTATTCGTCTTTGATTAAGATCAAACTAACTTGATTATAATAGTTATACAGTTATCAATAAAAATTAACATAATAATAAATAAATAAACCATTCAGAAGGTTATAGATATCTGCCTGTAGACGATGTCTTCAAAATATATACAGGTTGTAACAGTACTAGTTCACAATTCCTGCCTAAATTACGAATAAAATGTGCAATAAGTAATATTCTAATAACAATAGTTAGGAAAAAGCGACTTAGTTTGCATTTTTTCCAATATTTCTGATTCATTTTCAGTAAAATGTTGTTCTATCATTACAGTAACTGACATTGAATATTAAAAATTCATTGGTTTTAATAAAAGTTCAATAAAATGATGAAAACCCTTGCGGAAATTATATATATATAATTTTTTGTAATATTTTTAATATTCAATATATGTAGGTAAGCTACATTATAAAAGTAATATTGAAAAATATTGCAATATTTGAAGTCGCTCCATAAATATTGATGTAACTAGCTGTAACTCGTCAAAAATGACGGGCCTTTAATATGTCGGTTTCTAAAGAATAAGTAAAAAAAAAAGTAAAAAATAGTTTTTCAGATAGACAGACAACGAAATTATTATTATTGGGATAACATTGAGGACTCACAGTTTAGGCAGGAACCTACATGTAAAGCAGTCACTGCGAGGGCTTTGAGTGAATTTTTGGCTAAAAAAGCGATTCATATTAGGTTATTCATAGTAATATTTTGGTCCTATTCAAAAGCACCAAAATGTTAGTAATTAAATATAGGCCATTAACAGAAACGGTGCGTTCATTCTTATTGCAATGTGTGTTAATATAAAAAATAATTTGTTTGCATTTTTTATTGATTTCTCAAAAAATATGACTCATTAATGTTACAATAAAAACTTAAGTGATGTATTTATAAAATTCAAACACAAATAGTATCATATTTTTTGTGCCTACGTTATGTCTTTAAATTGCTAATAACAATAATAAAAAATACCTCCGTATAATATAAAATAAACACAGTGTACTGAAACATTCAAGTGCATATTTGCGCAGTTCTGAAACAGCTGAAACACTCAAGTGCATATTTATAACATCTGTTCAAATGTCTACCGTTAAATGTACGCGACAGACAGAAATATTATGGGGTAGATTTCGCAAAACACATGCGAGGCATTATTTTTCATTTCAAAATTCTTCCGCTAGATGGTTCTAGTTATATTAATAATATTACAAACAAGGGGACTTTGATTTCACTTACAACTTACAAACTATCTATATAATCATCATCATCGTCATCAATGGCTCCACAGCCCATTATGGACCTTGGCCTCCTCCAACGTTCCTCTACATCTGATGGTTATAGTTTTTTATACATATATGTAAATATCTGTTATAATATATTACTAGTAGTATCACGTTTATGTGATTTATTTATTATTTTTTTATTTTCTAACAAGCAGACCGTTAACAGGTCATTATTAAATGGTCCTAGAGTGATATTAGAGTACAAAGTATAAATATTTTTAAACATTTTGAATTTGATATAATTACGCCTTACACTTTTTATAATATATAATGTCCTAATGATAAAATTAAATTTTAATAAAATTCAGAACAAAATAAAGATTATCGCAAATCATAAAATACAATTAAGAAATGAATTCTAGATTAACAACTTTTACAAGTGCACGGGTCCCATAGTCAAAACCGTGTGTACTCAAGTAGTGGTTCTTAGAGAAATGTAGTTTTGTCTATGATGAGCACGAATAACACCCTCAAACGACCATCAACCATGGATAAGATACTATATTGTGTTGAATGGATGACTTGCAAGTAACCCGTAACAATAAAACACGGAATGCAATATTGACAGTATTTGTACTAGAATTTACGGTGATATCTCTAAGATAGGATTTAGAAAAGAAAAACGCGCGCCCGTGCGCGCTGGTATTTAAACCTTTCTCTCCTGACAGGCGTCACCATTACACACACACACAAACATCCATGTGTCCCGTTTACGCATGCCTTTGTCACTCGATTGCGAAAACACACAGACATGATAACATCAAATAAATTTTAAATAAAGCGAAATATTGGGTTTTAAGTTTTGTCTTGGTTATTTTTTTACTAAATGAAGAGAGCAAGAAGACGTGACAAGAAAAAATACAACAAATTAGTCAATAATCTATTCTCCTTTATTATTTACAACTTCTTGTCAATGGTCTACAAGTTTTTCGGTGCTTTTGCAATAAAAACAATCTGGTCTTGTCTCGAAGAATTCGTCATTTGAGCAGAAGGTGTCGAAAGTGCTCACTTTTGTTTACTTTATATTCAATTTTGAAGGCCTGTAATTAATAAAATAATAAATTTAACGTAAAGGCAGAAAGAAAATCTTGTGAAGTACAAATTTTTCTTTCGAATGAAGTAGAACCTCTACCGATTTGTTATATTTTGGCGCGCATTTTTAAAATATGAAAAAACGAACACAACTTAAGCTAACACCCAATAGATATCGCCGGAGACATCATTCTTGAGGAGACAAAAAGACGCGCCAGGGGTTGTGGAGACAGTTGTGTAGATGATAATGTCGATAAAAATCAACTGCCTTTGATTTTCATTATAGGTGTTTAGGCTGGCACAAAAGGTCCGCGAGCAGGAGGCGCGCGCGCGGTCGGAGGTTCCACGGATTGAGGAGTGCTGGAGCAGCCGAACCACAAATCGAAAGGAGGAGATCGTGACCGGCTGAAGATCGATGCTCTGACCACAGACAAAGAAAATGGCGGAGCGCGGCACGAACTATCATTAAAGTGATCTAATCGCAGTGGCAGCGGTCACCAATTACGTTACCTCATACCGGTGGTGATTTACCTGAGATCATACCTCGGCCGTGTTAACTCATCGATACTTCCTGACACATCTTTCATCGATTTTCGATGCTCATCTTCGCGCACGCCTCCCTAATTTTCGGGTGAGATCATTGCCCTCACAGCAAATCAGTGGTGTAACTGAAAAGACGAGCGCTTCTGCACTCTATTGAAGTGAAACTGTGAATGGCAACCCACCGTTAACCCACGACCGTTATATCCTGCCCAACATAACTTGGCGTGCGGCAGGATTGGAACTAAAACCTGCCCCGCCCGCACCCGGCGGCACCCCCCGCCCTGTCATTCAGTACAATTTTGTATTTGCTCGGGAGCTGTGACATCTTGATTACCAATATACACTGAATTATTATGTCCAAAACGGTCCGGGGTGGTGCAAGAACAATTGCCAATGAAGTATTAAAGTTTTGCGAAGCCGAAAAAGCAAATAATGGACCGACATTACCGTCTGATAGTTTGACAGATAGAGCGGCCGCCGTGGAGCGCGCTGTTACCCGACCAAATTTATATTGACGCTGGTCACCGGACATTCAGTACATTATGTATTGTGTAATAAATTTACAACCTGGCAACTTCTGTTTCGCGACAGTGGCGACTTCCCTCGCACGCCTAGTTATCGTGGTGGCACTCTATATGTACGATAGCATTTTTTGATGCTACATGGCAACCACGCTACGCCGCAGAGCAGCACAGCAACAATACGGCGCAGGTCCTTCAATTGTCACCGGTTCGCCACGATGGGATCCAAATGAAACACTAGTAAATAATTAAACTTCAGCTGCGTCACTATTCTGTGATTTGCACTAATTAAGGAGTTCGATAGAATGTTCAAATCATCTCTAGTGATACAGCACGCTGTTGTCTATCTGTTCGCTATCTTTTTGTCCGGTTCTATGGCTTTCGCTCGCTGTCAAAACACGCTGACAGACTCGTCAGCGCGCCTGAGACGCAATTCTCGATCCTTCTGGTATATATTCACGTATTCGACCGGCTTCCAGGTCTTTCTAAAATATTTTAAAGCATCCAGACTGTTCGGGAACTTTCGTTTATGTGCAGTTTTTCTCGATTTTTAAATCTTGTAATAATACACGACAATCACGATTTACTACAAAGCAAACATAACACTAATAGTAATATTGACGATGAACGCAACATAAGAGACATAACACATAACAATCTAACATGCTCGCACATAACAGTAAATCACACAGGAATAATATAAAGGCTAGGTACGAAATAGCGAAATCTTGTATTGTCTGTCTTATCAAAGAGAAAGACAAACAGACAAAAAGTCTATCGATAAAAAACGGTTTGTTTGTCTTCTTTTATAAAATCTTTTTTCTTTTTTTCTTCTTCTTTTTTTTTGTAAATAAATTAATACTTATTCTTTAGGAACAGACATGTAAAAATACCGTCATCTTTGAAGGGTTACAACTAGTATAATAATAAAATTAAACGCAGTTACCGAGTGAAATGTAAAAAAAAAACTCAAAATTGTAACAAACAATTTCCTTTCATCACCTGTTAGATGAAAAATATTTTCGTGACGCTAATTGGATTCTATGTAATTTAGTACTTTAGTAATTTTGGGATCCCCAATCTCTACTTACAAGAAATTGACTTGTAATATACTGTAAGTACAAAATACGTAATGTAATAATACGATTTCTATAGAATTATGGTATGGTTTTCCCATGATTATTATTAAAGCATCTTCAAGCACGGTTTTCGCGAAAAATCATGCTCACTAAACAATAGACGGACCACCTCGAACGGAACGAAAGATGCTCCATGGATTGGGCAATCGACATCATTGTCGAGGTATCACGATTCTTCTGACAGATTTGGGTCGTAACAGAACGTGTGGTCGTGTGGTGTGTGAAGGCGAACCTCGCAAGAAATGATATTTAAAAAAAAATCACATTAAAAAAATATTTTAAAAGCCATTATTATGTTTAATGTAGGTAGGTACATACTAAAAAGGAAAAAATTAATTTTTGGCCCAAAATTTTTTGCCTCATTTTCTAGGATGCTTATGGTATTGATACAGATTACAGATTTCTGTTGTTGATGGAGGGAAAGCACCAACGCTTTTATTTGGAGCGTGAGGCTAACATTTTTGGCCGAATATTTTAAAAACTTTTTAGTACATTTAAATACCTAAAAGTGTGTTTTTTTTAAATATTTTTTTCATGTACCTAATATATTTTGATACTTTTATTTCATTAAAAATATGAAATATTAAATAAAAAATGCATAATCTTCTATGTACCATTGCCCGTCACTAACGCTACAGTTGCCGGCAAACTTCTTGAAACTTTTTGGCGTAGTGGGGGAATGCGCAGAAGACAAAATTTGGGTCTCTTTGGTGGAATGGTACATGCGCAAACTTCCCCCCACTACGCCCTAAAATTTCAAGATGTTTGCCGGCTACTGCACCAGATAGCGAAAATAATAAAGACGTTTAAAAAATAATGACATATAAAAAAATGCATAACTCTATATGTAACAATTTCCGTCCCTAGCGTTACCAGATGGGATAAACAATGACGATCTATAAAAATAATAAAAAATGCGCATTTCGCTGTGTAAAAATGTCCGTTATTAACGCTACCAAGACGCTGCACTACGTTAGATGGTGCCGTTCTCACAAGCTTAACTCGTGGCCGAAATACCAGGGGTGTGCAGTGAGAACAAGAAGCATGACTTTTATTTAAACATATATTCGGAGAAGAAAATAGAAATCAAATATTTATCTGGTAGAATATTATGAAATATTAAAGTCTGAATAACATGTTAATTATTGTGATTGAAATATTACGAGATATATCTCTAATTTCAGTTTCTTTTCAAAATGTATGCTTAGGAAAAAGTCATGCTTCTCGTTCTCACTGCACGCGCCTATACATAGAAATATACAATCAGTAAGATGTAATATTTGACGGGTTATTAGTTTATAATATTCGATGTTAGTAACTGTTTGTCCAATGTTATAAAATAAGTTAGAAGTGTTTTAAAAATGCAAACATTGAATGTCCTTATCTTCATTTTTGTTGATATTTTTCAAGAAGTTTTGAAATATTTTCGACCAATATTCTTAAAATGTGCAACCCCTTGAAAAATATAATATATTCGATGTTAGTGATTGTTTATCCAATACTTAACCATACTTAACCAGCAATACCAACATTCAAGACAACACATCAGCCCTGATGATGGACCCTGCAATGGGATCCGAAACGTCGGCCCGAAAGGTCGTAACAACACTGCATAATACCCCAGTAAACACAAACTTGAAGATGTTTATCCAATGTTAGAAAATGAGTTACAAGTGTTTTAAAAATGCAAACATTGAATGTCCTTATCTTCATTTCTCTTGATATTTTTTAAAAAGCTTTGAAATATTTTCGACCAATATTCTTAAAATATTCAACCCTTTGAAATACTGTGGATTAGGTTTGAAACACCCTGTATATCAACTACATTGTGTTATGGATCTACTTGGCACTGTGTAAACATTATATAATATATTGTTGTAATGAAATACGTTATATCATATTATTGTAATGAAATAAAAATGCCGTAAAACTGTTTTGCAGTTTGTTCAAATGCAAAGCATTATAATTTGAATTAAAAATAATGAATTAAAATATTTACGAATACACGAAATATGAGAATTATTTATTGAAAAGTAATTGTCAGTCATTTACATATATCGCCATAATACAGAATAATATATTTTTTACACGAGTATGTACGTCTTTAAAATCGACTCCAGGTATGTGGTGCTTTCTCAAAAATATGGCTATCACGAAAATAGATCAGACTTTGTACGCTTTTTGTTTTAGAAAGTATACGACGCAGGCGGAAGTTAAGATTGTCACTGATTGCATTAGCAAATATAAATGCCTTAAAGTAGTTTTGCTGTCTGGCAAATGCAGAGTATAATAAATAAAAAATTGTAATTTTTAAAATATATACGACCATACGAAACGTATATTTATTGAAATATAATTGAATTGAAATATAATAATAACTTAGTTATTTACATTACTGTAATGATATAAGAACATGAGATACCTATAATAGTGAATGAATGGATGAGACATATACATTCGAATAAAAGACAGTAAAGTGTTGAGCGCAGAGCGAGCTGTCATTCGTTCTTTGATGTGATGATCGCTCCTTACCACCTGAAAATGCACTAATTTTGATACACATTATTAGGAAGTGTTTCTTTTATTTATTAAATAATAGTTTCGTAATCAAGCACCGTTTTAAAAAAAATAATAAAAATGGCACATCGACGTATTTTATAAGCGATCGCAATGCGGCCACCTACCATCCGGAGGATCTAGAAAAAACAACTGAAGAAATCCAGTTGGTTTCTGCTAGAATAAATATTTATTATAAATAAATATTGTAAAAAATGCAGGAATTCTAATAATGCAAGCAATATGGAGTGAAGCTATAAACTACATCCGTCGCAAAATATAGTAATAAAATTCTAGCGGTGAATTATAAAGCGATAGAAACCCAGGAAACTGCATATACCTTCAGAATACTGCGAAAAGTGACCAAGTCAAAAGGCATTCTTGTTGGAAAATTAAGATTGAAGTTTATAAATTTTTTTTGGATCTCAATCCTAGGATAGGTCTTCACCAAGCACACGATCTCTCCACTTCTCTCCGTCACCTTCCAACCTCTTAATTTCTTGGTAGGTGCTACAACGCACATCTCCGATAACCTGGTCTATGTAGCTTGATCTCGGGCGCCTCTACGATTATTGCCTTCAATATTTCCCTTGATGGTAAAAACAGACCTGGGTGCCTTTTTTTACGGCCTATCCAATTCGCCTGTTGTTGGGCGATTGTTCTGGAACCGCCTCTTTTCGCCCACCCTGCTCAACACCTCGTCGTTTCGGATATGCTCTGACCAATGGATCCTCGCCATGTCTGTAGTACCACATCTCGAAGGCCGCTAACCTTCCGGACATGCTCTGGCCATCGTGATGGTCCATGTTTCGCGGCTAAACAACAGCACTCCAGACAAGAGTTTTAACCAAATTCTTTCTAACCTTTATGTCAATGTTAGGAGATTCAAAGAATAGATATCAAAATTATGAATAGATATCAAAATATAGTTTTACGCGTTAGAATAATTTATCTGAGTATGCCTTTCTTTAAGAAATGTTGTTTTCTGACTACATCACGAGCCGTTAATAATAATAATAAATGACACACGTTTATTAGAACTACTTTAATATATATTGAGTGATCTTACCATGATCTATGGAATAGCGGATACATAGGGATATAGTACTATTATTGGTCAAAATACTTAATGTCGTCCAAATACAACTTTAAGAACCATAACAATTAAGGTGTCATGGTGACCAATATTAAATTCTATTTTCGGTCTCACCGTGGATTTTGCATCTATATAGCAATTTGACGATATGATTTTGTATATGACTTGGTTAAATTTTTATGTGGTAGATTTTCAAAGACTTATCAGTATGCAAATTTTCATTTTACGATATGTTTTATAGTAAAAAAAGTAAAAGATAATCTTCTAGTACAAAAACTTGGTCAAAAAAGCTAAAAATCGCAAAAAATGACTTGGTTAATTTTCGCAACATACTCACGACGTGTTCATCGAGGACATGAAGGGAAATGTCTATAACAAAAAAAAGTTAACATGAGTGAACTGAATTAATATATGTTTAAGATATCTTACAGATACGAAGCAATTTATAAGGAAAAAGTAAGCTTGGAAGTTTTTTTTTAGTATCTAGTATAGTATTAGTTGTTGATGGGTTTCGATTTGAAAAAAAATTAGCGGACGTCAATCGTGAGAAATGTCATTTTGGCCGTGACATCAGATATTTGCAAAATCGATTACGAAATAAATCATTTTCGATTACAAAATAAATGTGGCCATTGTATTCAATATCAAGGAATTACCAATTCTGATGGCGATTAATGACGAATGAAATAAATAGCTTAATTTTGTAGAGTATGTATTTGAAATCCAGGTAGGTATAATGAAATTTTATCCTTTTTTAAGAGTAAACTTCAGATAGTCTACACAGAGCATTAAACTTTAACGATTGGAAATATTATAGTTGTAGGTGTAACCCGTTGAAATGATGTACTTTTAGATGTTTGAATTTCAATTTACAATATTTTCATTTAACTACATCACTCCATTCTGGTGACATATAAATCAAAACACATAGCTCATTTTCTTCTACAAATACTTTTAAATAAACAATATTTTTTATAAGTACGTTCTAAGAACAAAATATTGTTAAAATATTTCCTGGATATTAAAGGATCTAAAAAAAGTTTGAAAATACTGATTTTCAGGCGTATTCTAGTATATGTTAAAATAGGTACACATTAAAAAGTATATTGCTTATTACTCCACTTTAAAATATAGAGATATCATTACCCGCTACGAAAATCTATGTATACTACTAGTTCGTGAAAAAAGACTACAGATGTCTCTAGCATAGTCCATTCAAATAAAGGAAATATTCTCAGATTTGAACATATATAGAACATTCAAAATTTGATAATGTGTGGATGTTCTTATAATGAAATTGGTGAACGTTGCATTGTGTAGAGTGACACTAAAGCCAGCTCACACAGTTTTTTAAGTGGGCTGTCATATAAAAAGGATTCCACACACGTCTCTCATATTCATAGCTTCGTCTCTCTGAGACTTCTATAATTTATCTCAATTACTTTCAATTTAACTAAGATAAATTATAGAAGTGTCACAGAGACGAAATTTATATGAGAAACGTGTATGTAAGTCTTTTTAAAGGATGGCCAGGGATTTACGACCTATATGAGCTGGCTTCATGATGGCTTGGTGATCATTCTGCACAATGCACGTTCACCAATTCCATCTTAAGAACATCCACAGATTATCAAATTTTTTAAAGTTGTATTTCAAATCTGAAACCTTTCATATATTTGAAATTTGAAGGGATTATGCTAGCGACATCTATAGTCTATCCATAAAGTGATATTTTCTAAGGTGGTAATGATATCTTTATTTTTTTAAAGTGGGGTATTAAGCAATATTCTGTGGACAATTCGATTAAAAAGAAATCTTCAAACAAAGTGGTGTATAATTATACGTTCCAAATCTGAACCCTATCATATATTTGAAAGGACCATGTAGGGACATGTGTAGCCTAGCCTTCTCATAAAATAGAAATTTCGCAGCTGGTACGATGGTACATCTATATTTTTAAAACGGAGTATTAAAAGGAATATTATTTTTAATGAATATATGATATTACAATTATTTAACACATACACAAGAATACCTACGCTTGAAAATTAAAAATTTAAACTCTTTATTAATTAATTACTTTTAATTTTTTTTTTTATAAAATATGTTGTATTTTTTTTATTAAAAAAATAGAGATGCTAACACGGAATACGTGTCGCTTCAATATTCTTACTATTTTCAAGATAAGCTAAACGCTTGTGCTTTGAAAATAGGATTAACTTGCTAGTGTCCCGGAATGGGACTCAAACCACCGACCACCAGATCTCTAAGCGAACGTCAAGACCACTAGACCAAAAAGCTACGCTATTTATTTTAGTAAAAACTTATTTCCAATAAGATTTCACAGATTCCTCGAATAGTAACAGGTTTTTTGTATTTATCTCAGAAACACCAGAAACACCGGTCTCTATGTCATACACCTCGTATGACATAGGGAGCGGAAATTTTGATAGTAAATAGTATATTTTGTCCTTACTTGGAAGAATAAGAAGATATATAAATAAAAATACAAATTTATTAATATACAATACTATGATTCTCCCGCACATAGATTATTGTTCCAGTATATTATTTATAAGCAACGAAGGAATGCTAAAGAAACTACAAATAGTATAAAACAGAGCGATGCGCATAATACTGAAGTGTAACAGAAGAACTAAAATAACAAAAATGTTGAATGCCCTAGGACTGTAAACCGTAAATAAAATAATAAAATATAATGTAATGGTGCAAATATTTAAAATTTTAACATGCATTAGTACCCAAATACTTTGATGACAGGATGAAGCTGAATAAGGATTTTCATTCCTACAATACAAGAGGAAGCGACAACATAAGACTACCAAAGAAAAAGAAAAACACCTCACAAAATTGAATTCAAAGGAAATTCAAAACATGGAGAATATAAGGAGGTTTAAACTGGAGTGCAAAAAATTTATTGAAAAATCTTTTAAATGATTAGATGAAATGCAATATGTCTAAGTGAAATCATATATTAGCCCACACGACATTATGTGTGGAACTAAATAATTAAGATAAATAAATAATAAATTTCAAATCCAGGTCCGCTAAATCGAGGGTCTAGCGTACCGTGTTTAAGAATGGGAGCGGCACTTGATCGTGTGGGTTGTGTGGATACGTGGTTTTTGCAAGAGGACGAGGTGTGACCGTTTCTAAAGGCAGGCTGCTATCTAGAGCCAGGTACCTGCGGAGGCCGCGTGACTCAGCCGAGCTGATCAGCCGCATGACGCAACGGCGAGGAGAGCAGAATGTCAATGGTCTGCTTTTTACGCTGCTGGTCGGGCAGGATTCGGGTGAGTCAGCACAAAAAAGGATAAAATAGGTTTTTTCCACAATTCCGGCAAGGATGTACGGATAAGTACATCGTGTAATTTGGATGTTTCACATTACGGATTTTTGAAGTCATCTTCGTTTGGCGCATTGAGGATAATTTTTTTATTGTAACGGAAATGAGTAGCGGGAAACAGCACGTAGCGAAAATGCGAGACCACGAAATGCGCTTGAAATTAGCGTTCAGTGATATAAAAATATAATCACATCGTTCAAATTCACGGCTATTATAAAAAAGTAACCCATAAAACCCAATTTTTTATTATACTCCCTTTCTCATTTACTAGTTGAAATATTTTTTTTCGCTTAACCTACGCGTTGAACTTCGGTCGGGCGACGCTACGAAAGGGAGTAATGAAAATTTTCCAAAAATTCAAAATTATAATATAATCAGGTTTCGCGTCTACCAGACGCGTTGAAATACTTTCATACAACTTTATAAGTTGTATGAAAAAACCATTCAAAATTTGAAAAATACAAAAATGTATTAATTTTTTTAACGAAAATTTGATAGATCTTCTTGATCTCGCCACGAGTTTCCTTGCAAAGTTTCAGCTCGATTGGATCACGGGAAAGGGGTTTAAAATGGATCCAAAGTTTTTTCGTCAAACAAGAAGACAAGCAGACGCAATGAGTTGATATAAAGGGAGTAAAAATGAAATTACCTCGGACGCGTGGACAGCAACTACATGACATAGCCATCAAGGATTCTCCCTATGCCTTCAAAAAAATACCATAAGCGTAGAGCTTATCTAAGACGCGAATCGTTAATTTAAAAAAAATTTGTTTGCCCCAATTATATTCGAGGTTACATTTCTGTAAGTATGAGTTTTAATTCTTTTCATGTAACTCGATAAAATAATCGACATTGTTTTGTGTGAACATTTTAAAAGTCAATATTTTGAGCGTCATTAATTTAAAATGTTTTCTTAATTTAAGTTTTTTAGTATAACTTCGTACACGATTTTTTTAAAATTAAGATAAACTATAAATGTCTCACATAGACGAAGCTATTTACACGGGAAAGTACGTATCGAAGACTTTATTGCTAAATATAATATATAAAAAAACTATCACTTAAATTGATAGGAATTTTTTAATATTATGTTTTATTTTTATTATTGGATGTTGACCACTTAACTAGCCTTGTAGAACATTAATGAGTATCAGTTTTATACGATTATATAATAATTGAATAAATAATATTAAAATAAAACACCGAATACATGTCACAATCTAAACATTTGTGCTAGTAACTTTAACTTAATGGTCTCCGGGGACCAGTCTTGAACCTCCGACCATTAATGAGACCATTGAACGAGCATCTTACCGCTAAATCAAAAAAGCGCGTCGAATACATAATATAGACAAAATTATGTACGAATCCGGATGAATTAACTTGGGTTTAACGGCTCTCATAGCCGAGAACCACACCTTAACGAGTGCGGTCACGCATCGGAATATAAGTATATTAGATTACTAAAAAATTAACTAGGAAGAATGAAATGGATAGGTTTGTTATTCGAAAATGAAATAATTACTTAATTCACGGAAATGTCCCATTTGCAAATGAAGTACCGAGGTAGAACGTCATTTTGCTGCTGGCTTTGAATGTAAATGTTATACATTTAATGTTATTTATAATAGGTAAGTAAAGGAACATATATATATAATAATATTGCTTATTATTACTTGATTGTCCATACATATTATTACCTATTATACTATTACCTGATGAATATGTACATTTTATCACAACAATCTTTGTAAATGTATAATGTAATGATACTCCTCTACTACACACGAGTTTATGACACTCATGTAGTAGAGAAACATACATTCATAAGTAACTGTCACTACCTTGTAAAAAAAAAAAATTAAATAAAAAAAGAAGTTATTTATTTATTTAATACTACATAAATTCTTATATTAACCATTCATGCATTAATTAAGGTAAATTAACGCAGTCTCACAGAGAAGAAGCGTTTCTATATATATGGAAACCTTTATAGGGTGGCCGAACCTTTACAACCGAACGCAACTTTCACCAATTTCACCGTAACAACATCCACACATTATCAAATTTATTAGTGTTGTGTATATGTGGTGTATAAAAACAAAGGCAGCAGTATCCAAAAATAAAGCAGTCACCGAGGATTACTAATTAATAATGTGTAGAATTCGAGATTTTATAGGAAATTTATAGGAAGCATGATTTTGGAAGGGATAGCTACACAAAATATAGAATTCAGTACATTTTAAATTAGTAATTATCAGTGACTGCATTCAAAATAATTTTTTTTTGGATATTGCTGCCTTTGCTTTTATATCCCACATAAAGAGTTTGTCGCCCCTCGCTAGTCTCCAGGTTTTATCGTTTTGGAAAAAATAAGTCAGAAATATATAAAAAAACTAACCCATAAAAACAAAGTTTTTATTTTACTAAGTTTAAGTTTACCATCATGTAATTAAATAATTGATTAACTGAAAATTAAACATGTCTAGACAAATATCTATGTCAAAAATCTCTAAAAATATCTCTTTATTATTTGATTTCTTCCCAAAAAACCGAAGTGTGCTCTCATCTGTGAACCAATTGTCATAAATTTTCGAAATTCGTAGTGAATTACCTATTATACCTACCGACGGAGTAATTCAAATTTTAAATATTCCGTGACATTATCAGGCCGTCGTTGGTAGTAATCAAACTTTTGTAATGATTCCCATTTGAAAAAAACCATTAAAAATTTGAAAAATCCAATTATACTATAATTATTAATTTTTTTAACGAATATTTGATAGATCTTTTTGATCGTCACCACGAGTCTGCTTGCAAAGTTTCAGCTCGATTGGATCACGGGAAAAGGGTTAAAAATCGACCCAATATTTTTTCGTCACACAAGCAAGCCATCCGACGCCACGAGTTAAAAGAAAGGGAGTAAAAATACATTGCAACTACTGATATTAATTAGGCATGGTTGTTTGAGCATTTTCGACTTATAATCGAATTCGAATCATCATACAACAGAATAGAAAATAATCATAACGTCCTCATTGACATATTTCATGACAGTTTCCACGAATATAAGAGAACTATTACCAAACTTGAGAAATTAGCTGTTTAGTCTCTTTGTTAAATCTCACTCTGTCCAAGCTCTGAAAAGCATTTAAACTTATTGTATTATAATTATATTACCTATACTATGTTATGTGTTTTTCATTGTTTGTGAACCATTAAAAAAAATTAAATAATCATGGCAGGGATCCACTTGTAAAGTAATGTGGAGCAGCTCTGTTACAACCTTTGTAAATAAATATACTGAAACATCAAAACCAAAGGCATATTACGACGTCAATATAGAAAGTCAGATAGAAGAGTCATCCAATTCAATCGTCTTTGTAAGAGGAATTGCGAGAAGTCCGAGCACCGTCCATCTGGAATATGGGAAGTTATTATAATAAAATTTCCGCGTAATCGTCATAAATTTCACACATAACTGACACGTTCAAGTGTTATACAACCGCGGAAAATTATTTTGCAACGCTTCGTATTATGTCAGCCTGAAGCTGTTTGAAGAACGTTAAATTTAGATTACTCACTGTATGGACGACACCATTTTAATACGGAAATAACGTACAAATAATAAGGCGAACATTCTTGAAAAGTTCAAACTAGAGTGAACAACACGACAAATACAATTTTCATATTTCAAAACACCCTATATAAATTAAAAATGGTCTCTTTTTTGTTTAAACAGGTTTATTTAGGCTTTGAGATTAAATTATTTGATTAAAAATGAAAAATTATAAGGCTTGGAAGACCTCTTTCCAATTAAGAAAGACAATCGAATTAGTATGTGTAAACCGTGCATACGACGCACATTGTTTCGTTGTGTTGGTGGTTATACCCGTAAATCTAACACAACGAAACAATGTGCCTCGTACGCACGGCTTACACATACTAATTCGATTGTCTTTCTTAATTGGAAAGAGGTCTAATATAAATTGACTTACTAATGGTTGAAACGCAATGAAATTAACATTTTAAATTAAAATTGTATGTTTGAATGAACCGTAATAAGGTAAAACATTTACTGTATTTTTGATTAAAAAACCGATTGATTGCAACGATATTTTCCCTCGTGTGACCTTATAGCGCCGCACCGCGTAATCATTTCTAATCAAAATTAATTAAATTGATACCACGTACAGGGTGTGGTGAAAATTCAAGCCACCTGTTTGACCCACGTCTCCCGTGGGCGAATGTGTACAGCGACGCGCAAAAGTCTGGGGTCACCTTTTAACAAATGTGAACTAATTAGCCGCGCCACGTTCTCTCGCTTACCCTAGAGATTTAAACATGAGTAATTCTCAAATGTACTGTAAGTGTAATTAAAAATAAGTTTTTAATTGAAATAACTGACAGTCTGGAGGTCTGTAGCATTAACCGCGAGAGTGGTAAAGGAAGAAATGCAGTTGTCTCTCTGGTATTAAGGCGATCGTCTAGCAGAATGAGCAAATTTCACAATTTTTTCTCTCATATCTTCTCTTACGTTTTTTATCACATTTTTGTAGGGAAATATGTCATTTAAAAATTTATTCATCATGTTACATATATTTTAAATACGAATATCCTATTAAAATGTCACAAACTAAATTAAATAATCGATTAATAAATTACCAAACCTTCGATGTTTTAAAAATGAAGAAAATTGCTCCACTTTGTTGGCCTTTTATGACTGAATGGCGTGTTGAGATGTCTTTTTTATTCAATAATATTATAAAGTAAACGATTATCTTAAATTTATTACAATTATAGAAAAATCTGTTAGTTTGTTTACATGCAATTTATGTTATATAATTTAGTTTATGACATTTTAATAAGATATTCGTATTTACAATATGTGTAACCTGATGAATAAATTTTAAAATGAGATATTTCTCTATAAAAATGTGATAAAAAACGTAAGAGTCTTCTCTTGAAAAAATGGTGAAATTTGCTCATTCTGCTAGACGATCGCCTTAAGAGATATTGATTCCCTAGACATTTCGATAAAATTGATTTTTAAATTTTTGCATTTTCTTAAAGCATGAGGTCTTAAGGCGATCGTCTAGCAGAATGAGCAAATTTCACCTTTTTTTCTCATATCTTCTCTTTCGTTTTTTATCACATTTTTGTAGGAACACATCTAATTTAAAAAAATTATTCATCAGGTTACATATATTTTAAATACGAATATCTTATTAAAATGTCATAAACTAAATTAAATAATTGATTAATAAATTACCAAACCTTCGATGTTTTAAAAATGAAGAAAATTGCTCCACTTTGTGGGCCTTTTATGACTGAACGGCGTGTGAGATGTCTTTTTTATTCAATAATATTACAAAGTTAACGATTATCTTAAATTTGTTACAATTATAGAAAAATCTGTTAATACGTTTACATGCAATTTATGTTTTAAAAAATACTGTTTTTTAAATTATTTTTATTTTTTGTGAGTTTTTTTCGATCCTTTTAAAATAGTTTATAACTTTTTTCTTTAATAAATTAAAGGAATAGACATTTTTATTTTAAAATTAATACAAAAAAAATCAAAAAATTATTCTCGATTTCAGATTTTAGCTATTTAATCAAGGCACTGGCGTATTGTGTCATAAATACGTTGCGTCTTGATTAAATATCTAAAATCAGGAATCGATCGACAAAGATTTTGATTTTTTTTTGTTTTTATTGTAAAATTATAATATCTATTCTTTTGACTATTGAAGTAAAAAAGTTGTCAACCATGTAAAAAGAGTTGAAAAAGACCCACAAAAAAAAAAAAATATTTTTAAAAAATAGTATTTTTTAAAACATAAATTGCATGTAAACGTATTAACAGATTTTTCTATAATTGTAACAAATTTAAGATAATCGTTTACTTTATAATATTATTGAATAAAAAAGACATCTCACACGCCGTTCAGTCATAAAAGGCCCACAAAGTGGAGCAATTTTCTTCATTTTTAAAACATCGAAGGTTTGGTAATTTATTAATCAATTATTTAATATAGTTTATGACATTTTAATAAGATATTCGTATTTAAAATATACGTAACCTGATGAATAAATTTTAAAATGAGATATTTCCATACAAAAATGTAATAAAAAACGCAAGAGAAGATATGAGAAAAAATTGTGAAATTTGCTCATTTTGCTAGACGATCGCCTTAAGAATGTCTGATGACAATTTCAAGCAAAAATTAAAAAAAATAACAAAGTTATGGCTGATAATAAGGGCATCTCTTTGTTGGTTACGCGCTGCGGTACACGCAGGTAGCTACATGTCAGGCTCTTTCATAATAGAAACGTAAGACGTGTTTCTATTATGTTTGTGAAGAGTGCTCGATGATATGGGAATTCTAAACAAGATAGAGGACTTATGTTTTGGACCTGTAATCGATGATTTTATGTAGTTGAAAGATTTCGCTATTTATTCATTGCTCAATTTTCAAATGCCTTTTACTGGAAACCTTTGTTTGAAAATCGGTGACCAAAATATCTCGGCAACCATTGAACCGATCAACTTAAAATTTCTAGTGGTTATTCTATACATAATTATCTAGTCTTTGTCGCAGGATTTTTTTAAGTAACGTAGTTTTTTTATCGGCAAAATAAACTCGAATTTTTTCCTAAATAACGCTATTTTAAAATCAAACGTCCGCCATTTTGTGAAAAATCTATATGCTTTTTATGATATATCAAAATATTAATGCTATGATAACAATTGTGATAGGAATATTATGAAATATGTGTTGTAGATATTACGATTTTTTTTCCAAACTTTTTCCAAACCAAAGATGTTCCCACTGCACGCCCCTGACACATAGCACGCACTCCCGTAAATTTATTTTTGTTAGGGTGTTTTCAGGCTTTTGGTCCTCCTGTAGCTGTCGGAACACGATCCCCGAGCTGATAGGGGTGGATCGATACGGCGACCGCGAGCCAACCTTCCTCCAGTTGATGACCGGAATCGATAACGCCACATGTTTACACGGTGTTCGATATATGGACAGGTTCAGGGTTATGGCAAATGAAGTCCATTTCTTTTTTTTTAATATAAGTTCTCTGTGCTCAAATCGCTGTTTTTTTCGCCTACAAAAGCAGATAAAATCCAGACTGCTGTCCAGAAACACCAAGATATTAGTATACAAAACGCTTATTAGGCCAGTGCTCACGTACGCAGCTGAGACGTGGGTACTAACTAAGAGGAATGAGCGAGCACTGGACGTTTTTGAAAGGAAAATTTTGAGGCGTATCTTCGGACCGGTTCTAGAAAATGGACTTTGGCGCAGACGTTACAACAATAAGCTCTATACTCTATTTAAGGAGCCAAACGTCACAAAATTTATAAAACTAGGAAGACTTCGGTGGCTGGGTCATGTGGAGAGAATGTCCGAGCATCAAGCACCAAAGTCCCTGCTGAACTCAAGGCCAATAGGGCGAAGGAGCTTAGGAAGGCCAAAATTAAGATAGAGTGACAACGTCCTCAAAGATATCTTTGCCTTAGAGCTTCGAAACTGGAGAGAGCTGGCACTAGACCGAGATGAGTGGAGGAAAATTATTGAGGAGGCCAGGAACCACCAAGGGTTGTAGTGCCAAGAATGATAATGATGAAGTTCTCTGTAGCGATGAGGTCACACTACTAGTAGGACGATTAAAGGGTGCTATTATTTCGATTCAGTGATCATCAAACAGAATCGAAAAGGGATTGATAATGGATTTTCAAGAGTTATAACCAGACATGAATAGATAGGATGTTTGCATAGCTTCATTGCTAGAGTTTTTTTAATAGCTAATTGTCTCACTTAAGGGTGCCAAACATGGCCTGCTACGAGGAAAACAACCAAAAACTTATAGTTTGCCAACGCAATATGGAGCGGAGTATGCTAAACATAAGGCTGTGTGACAGGTGGACGACTACAAAAATAAGGGAAAAGACAAAAGTTAGAGATGCTTCACAAAAAGTAAAAAAAAACTCAAATGGAACTGGACTGATCATATTATGAGAATAAACAGAGAAAGATGTAATGGAATGGTATCTTAGAAATGGAAAAAGCCAAAAAGGATGTCAAATCAAGAGATGGGAAGATGACCTAGCAAAAGGATGGAGAAGAATAGCTCGCGACAGAGATGAGTCGAAAAAACTAGGGGGGGTCTATGTCAGAGAAAGAAAACCTGACCAACAAACTGGTTGCTGAAATGGCATTTACTATATATTTATGTTTAAACTGTAAAAAAAATGGTCATTGAATAAAGGCTGTATTATTATTATTATTATAATTAGAACTTATTAATTTATAACGTAACATGTTTTACAGAAAAAAATCATCTAAAATTTACTGTCGCTTATCTTCGTAACTGTCGACATTTCAACCAAAATTTGAAGAATATTTTCTATTTAAAATTGACTGAAGAAGAATCCCCGGACTTTTTGATATCAGTAATGTGACTCACTGTACGTGATTTTCTGGAACGAATTATGCTCGACTTCCGAGATTTTATTGTAAAAAAGAAAATTTCATAAAAAAAGTGAAGTCGTGAAAAATTACTTCATGTGGCAAGAAAACAACGGTGAATAGTGTGAACATAGAATCGGTCTCCTCATATGCCTTACGCTAGTGACCCGGCCCGGCTTCGCCCGTTACAGTTTTGTTTTTATAGTGATTAAGTCGTCATATCTTCTAAGATATTTAATTTAATGGTTTGGTGAAAAAGACAAATTTAATCTGCGGTAAATGGTTAAGATTAGTAAGATGTTTCATTTGATAAGGATTAATATTGAATTGGTCAAAATTGCTGGAAAATTAACCGTTTTATCTCAGTTATACATTATTTATTATTAATTAACGCCCTATAGGGCTTTTACAATAGATAGGTATAGTTTACATTAACATAATAGGTTTAATACAATAGGTACAATATAGTTTAGAGAAGAGAAAAAAAAACATAATACATGTAAACATAGTAATGACAAAGTGACAAGAAAATACTTAGAATACAGATACAAACAAATAATGATAAATATAATATATAGTAAAAAGCAAAAAGCATAAGAAAAACATAATAATATAGAAATTTAAAAACAAAAAAAAAAGTTATGATGTAGAGAGAAGATATAGCACAAGCTTTGAAATTCATAATATAATAATAAAATATACATACATACAAATCAATTATTTAAGTCCAATTCGACAAATATTAGTAATCTTTCAGTACACCTTTTAATATAAGTTTGTACATTTGATGAACTTTTATAAACAAAAATGGTTGGCATAAGATATCCTTGAAAGATGCAATTATTGACTTTTTGTAGATCAATTAATTTTAAACAATTCTTTCCTATACGTTTTTTTTCTATCTCCAACGTATTAGGCAGCGTTTTCCATGAGAACGCTTTAGTGGCCAATTTTTTTCCGACTTGATTCACTAATACCGTTAATACTCAGTTCCTATACGCGCTAGGGTAACTTTTAATACACAAAAATCTTCTTGGAGAAATGAAGACCATAAAAGTAAAAACGCATAAAAATCCGTTCGATGGTTCTCGAGATTGGCACATACCGACGGACATTTTATACAATGTGCCTTACATAACAACCCTAATTGCGGTGTACGCGTGGGGAGGGGTTGGGCCAGAGCGCACAATGTGAGTGTGGTTTTCATTTTCTCGTTAAATGGAAATGCAGTGACATCAGCGTGCTATTCTGGTCCGCAGGCAAACACACAATGATTCACGTTCAGGTAATAATGCCGTAATGGTAGTGATCGCATCGCGGATGTGTGGCGCTCGCTTCTGGTACACAACGCCTCTTTATTTATCATATTTCCTTTCATCGAGCGGCGATCATGCGAGTTGGCACCGGAGCCAATCAAATTGTGTAAACAATGTATATTTATGGGACATTTGTCCAATAGACTGCATGCATACATTATTCAAATGATTATTCACTTCTCGTATGAGCAACAAACATAATAATTTCGTCGTCTCTCCATCTGTCCATCCATCCGTCTGTCTGTCAATTTTTTACTGCATTCCTACTGCATTCGTCGGGGTCTCATTTGTATTGATTCCAATTTGAAAAAAATATTAAAATTTCGAAAAATCCAAAATTATACTGTAATTATTTTAAAAAATTAAAAGAAAATTTTTTAGATCATTTTTATCGTCGCCACGAGTCTGCCTGCAAAGTTTCAGCTCGATTGGATCACGGGAAAAGGGTTAAAAATCGATCCAAAAATTATCCGGCAGACAACAAACCGTAGACGCTACGAGTTAAAAAAAAGGGAGTAAAAACTACGGCCAGCAAACCCGAACCGGTCGCCAAATGCATATCGCCGCCTCTCCGTGGACCGCCAAAAAGATATTATAATAAAACAAGTAAATTTAAAAAATGAAACCGACTGCGTAAAAAGTGAACTTAAATAAAAACTGAAAAGAAAAAATCCAGTCCAGATTGAAATAGTTTCATGATCGATACACACATACAACATATAATAAATTCTAATGCGTAACATAGTGACTTTTAACAGTCGGGAGCCATTAAAAATCTAGACCGACTCAAATCCTCCCAATAATGGATCCCATTAGTAATGTCTATGTAATGTCTCTAATGTCATCACGCCAGAGGTCAGTACGGAAATTGAAATCATTTACCAACAACACAGTTCGTAAGCAAGTGAAAAATCCATAATGACATGAACGAGGAATGAGGAATGAGGAACGAGGAATGAGGAATCCCATTGCAATTACCAGGCTGCCAGAAGAGCAATTGGATATCTGAAGACGACGCATCTTCAAAAGGGTGAAGAACAGACTATATCTCGGTTATTTTTACTCCCTTTATATTAACTCGTGGCGTCTGCTTGCTTGCCGTCAACAAAAACTTTGGATCGATTTTTAACCCTTTTCCCGTGATCCAATCGAGCTTAAACTTTGCAAGCAGACTCGTGGCGACGATCAAGAAGATCTATCAAATTTTCGTTAAAAAAAATTAATAATTATAGTATAATTTCGGATTTTTAAAATTTTTAATGTTTTTTTCATATTGGAATCATTACCAAGGTTTGATTACTAGCAACGGCGGCCCGATAACGTCGCGGAATATTTTCTAAATTTGAATTATTCCGTTGGTATACATAATAGGTACTTCACTACGAATTTCGAAAATTTACAAAACAATTGGTTCACAGATGACAGCAAAATTGGGTTTTTTGAGAAAAAATCAAATAATAATTTATTTCTTTTAGATTTCTGCTTAGTTTTCAATAATTCTTCATTACTCTAATCTGATTCTGACTAAATCATTTGACGCTGGAAACTCATAAAGTACGATATTGATGATAATTGAATCTATTAAAATCTTGACATCTCAAAACATCTGACATTGTAGAAATATATTAAATTTCTGTAAGTTTAGTGTTATGTTATATGTTTTAATTCGTCCTTAATTATTGTTATATTTTACAAAGAAAGGGAGTATAGTGAAAACTTGGTTTTTATGGGTTACTTTTTTTAAAAATTGATATTCATGGCGCGTCGCTGGACCTCCAGCCGCAAAGGGGTCATGCCAAGAAGCGTGATTCAAAATCTAATGTTGCAAGTTGGCCATTTCATTTGCATACTTCAAAGTAAAAGGTCAGGTAATGAAATAAAATGCTCGTGGAAAAACCGACTTACGTACCGCACTTAAATGGATTTCACCTTTCTAACCTTGTCGCGTGCGAGTGTTAAAAGTGTGTGTCATCTACAAACATTTTATATTTTAAAAAACTTTTAAGTTGCAGTTGGATCAAGATATCTCGTGGTTACAATCCATTGAGGATTTTGGCCTTCTAAAGCAGTAGTTTACGCCACTACCATCTGTCGATGCAGCATAATAACTCCTTTTTTATTCAAACAATATTTTATATGAACGTACGTTCTAAGAACACAGTTACTGGATTTTGTCTCCAGAAGGATGATTGATTATTGAAATCATTGAAATGATTGAAATCTCACAGTGACGAAGCTATTTATATATGAGGAAAAAAATATATAAATATATATATATATATATTTAATACGAAATAAATAAATGAATTAAAGAGAAACACACAAATATCAAATAATAAAACTTCTTGATCGTCGCCACGAGTCTGCTTGCAAAAGTTTCAGCTCGATTGGATCCCGGGAAAGGGGTTTAAAATGGATCCAACGTTTTTTCGTCAGACAAGAAGACAAGCAGACGCCACGAGTTAATATAAAGGGAGTAAAAAAGTAACCCATAAAAACCAAGTTTTTATTGTACTCCCTTTCTTTGTAAAATATAACAACAATTAAAGACGAATTAAAACATATATCATAACACTAAACTTACAGTAATTTAATACATTTCTAAAATGTCAGATGTTTTGAGCTTTGATAAGACACTTCATGCTTTGAAGATTAAATTCTAAAAAAATTTGTCGGTCAATTTAGATTTTCGACATTCGTAGTGAAGTACCTATTATGTACACCGACGGAGTAATTAAAATTTAGAAAATATTCCGCGACGTTATCGGGCCGCCGTTGCTAATCAAACTTTTCTAATGATTTCAATTTGAAAAAACCAATAAAATTTCTAAAAATCCGAAATTATACTATAATTATTAATTTTTTTAACGAAAATTTGACAGATCTTCTTGATCGTCGCCACGAGTCTACTTGCCAAGTTTCAGCTCGATTAGATCACGGGAAAAGGGTCAAAAATCGATCCAAAGTTTTTTTTGACGGCAAGCCGGCAAGCAAGCAAGCAGACGCCACAAGTAAAGGGAGTAAAAATAACCGAAATATTGGTAGTGTTCCATAAATAAAAACATAATTTAAATGACCGTTGAGAATTTTATACAGGTAAAACGGGACATTAAATATTAGAACTAGCCGTACACTCGCGAATCACGGTAATTTTGTGGGCGTGTCACGGTTATGTGTCGCCTGAACCATTGCGTGTCACACTCTAATTATTTAAAGTTTTCCAGCAAATTACGAATTAACGGACCGATAGACAGACAGACAGAAAAAATATTATATTTAGATAGACAGATAAATAAAACAACACTTAATATGGTAATACAAATAATTTTTCAGAATTCGCAAGCCAATTCGTGTAGCTTGTTGGTGTAGTGGTCGCTCGCTTGTGACACTCGCCTAGTGATCTGAGGGTCGGTGATTCGAGCCCCATTACAGGACACCAGCAAGTTAGTCCTATTTCCATAGCATAAACGTTTAGCTTATTTTGAGAATAGTAATAATATTGATGTGACACACAGTCCGTGTTCGCATCTCTATTAAAAAAATCTTTTAGAGACAAACAGTATAATAAAGTTGAAAAATGAAGGGTTAGTCCCTCAACACTAAATCTAATATTGCCATTTTCTAGTTTGAAATTCGACTTCTTGTTTAAAGCTGTAGTGGAAGCGGGTTCATGTCAAACTACGTCAGAATTAGCAACAGTCGTCAAAGTAAGTGACAAAACGATATTGACTAATTTGCGTCAAATTGGGAAAATAAAGAAACTCTCAAAGTGGGTACCGTAAGAACTTACTGAAGGACAACAGCAAACTTGCCTTCGTTTGCTTGATTCTGTACACAAATGAGGAAATTCTGAAACGGATTGTTACTTGTGATGAAAATTGAATCATGTATGTATGATAATCCCAGGGAAGACAATAACCCACCTTATTCGCCGGACCTTGCGCCTACTGATTTCATTTTTCTCGGGATTTGGATAACTTTATAAGGGAAAAATTTCAACTCCGATTTGGCAGTGAAGAACGCTTTTAAAGAATTCATCGATTCCCGTTTCTAGGATTTGTGTAGCAGAGGCATCAATGAACTTCAATAAAAATAGCAAAAGTGCATCGATACCAATGGACAATACTTTGATTGATTAAATGTTTCAATTTTTCCATATAAAACAGCAATGTCATAGGTAAGGACCTAAATTTATTTATTTATTTTCGGAAAAGTTAATAGCAAATCTTAAATACAAGAGAAAAAAAATAGTAAATTATGCCAATTATAAATTTCCACTTAAAATTAATCATTAAAAAAAGAAAAGGCAAAACAAAGTGTGACATTATGACAATTAATAGTTTCAATATATATTGAGAAGGGGTGGGAAGGGCGGAGTGAGATATAGGATTAGGATAAAGGAAAGAGGAATGGGAGTACATGAGAATATAAATTAAGTCAATTAGTTAGGGTGCGGTTATGAGGTTAATTTTCGTTTAATTTTCAGAATAGTCGAGTTAAAAATGTGTATGTGGTTGAAAATGTAAACATAGCGCGCATGTGTTATGTATTCACAAGAAAGGAATTGTACATATTTATTTATTTATTTTATTTATTTATTTATTAATTTTATTAATTACACGGCTTAATAGCCTTTTACAACAGGTTTATACATAATTAAAATACAACAAACGATTAAATGTAAAAGAAAAATAAAGGGTATAAATGTAAAAAAGTATATATACATAGTTTAAACATAATAAGGTTAGACATATATGTAAAAAAAAAAGTATATATGCAAAAAAGTGTAAAGTAGTGATCATAGATTTCATAGGTAAGACGCTCGGGGAGATCAAGGGATACTTTAGTATCGTGAAAATAAAAGGAAAATCTTTAATAATAAATTTATTGCACGGCTTGATTATTTATGACTGCCCAACGATACTATAGATAACTTTCTTTCCGCCCTATTTTCACGGTGAGATAGAAAAGTGATTTTTCGTCCCAAATCCACCGCAGACACGTAGAGCATGTGACGCACTGCTGTGGAGGCGTGCACGAGCGAAAGTGTAGTATGAAATTAAA
>JADDOH010013792.1:0-20095 GCA_016648135.1 Agrypnia vestita
GTGGAAATAAAACCTCAACAAAAATAAAGGAACGCACAAGGCGCCAGCTGACAGTAATAAAAATATCAATTTCCGATGTAACAAAATGTCAAAACAATAAAACTATTTTAATGTCATGATTAACAAAAGAATTCGACGTAGAATTATAAATCAAACCCACGATGTTTGGGAGTCAATAGTAATGTTACTTGATTCATCTTTATCTAGAAATTTAGATGAACCTACATAAACCATAGACCGACCGTGTCCATAAAATATTCCGTCCCTCATTGTCCCGCGGTCATTTGTTTCATTTTATTGATCTGAATGTCATTCGTATAGTTGTACTTTTAAATTTACGGTATTTTTAAGATAATTAAATTAACGTATGGTAAAAATATGGGTATTTTAAATAATTGTTGACCTACCTACGTTCGCCGTATTGTATTTAATGTAAAGTATTTACACAAAGAGTATTATCCAATGTATTATTCATATTAGTCAATTAAATATAAACCTCGGAATAAAGTAACAATGCACATAAAAATAAAAACATAAACATATTATATACAGATATTCAAAATGTAGTGACTATTTAGCATTAAATACATTTCATAGACATTTCTTGGTTGAAAAATAAACAAATGCAATAACCTACCTCAACAAAATCAGCTGTCAGACCATAATGTTTGTACCTGAGAGAGAATCGATAGAATCAAACACGTTTGAATGTTAAGCACACTTGTATGCAACACTAAAGTAAGTTATTTATTATTGTAGGCATATTTTTTTTATCATAAACTGCAATCGACTAATCGAAAATCACTATATTTAAGCAGGGTGAATCGAGTTTTCAGTTTGTAATATTATTTGAATACACTCGGCAAAATAAATCACAATCAAACATTGACAGTTTCAACACAGGCCACGTGTTTCAAGTTTGACGTTTACCGTTGTCAAAAAATCGCGCGCTTTTTTGACAGCTGTTATTTTCGGTTCGATTGGTTATCCAGCGGAAATAGCCGGCGTGTGTTTTTTCCCCCACACCGGAAAATCGACCTTTTCTATAGAAGTCGCGAATCGCACTGACCAAGGGTTGACTCCATACAAACGGATAGGCGGACCGCCGCGAGTGGTGGGGGCGAGACGCGTCTAATTCCGTGCCACTTAGAAAAAAGTTGTCGACCCGCAATACAAAAAATCTCGTATAACCTGATTTTTTTGTACATTGTCGATTTACTACTTTCAACACTCTCCGTCATATAGATTAATTCGGACTACGGGGATTGTTTTCATAGCGATAAGTGCACTGCTTGGCACTTTGCGAAACGGTGTAGTGCTACAGTAAAGATACAGTTCGTCAATTAAGCCAGTGTTACGAACTCTCGAAGAGTTTGTCCGTTTTGTTTGCTACTTACGTATCAGAAACCGCGCGACTTAAGTCCACAGGGACGTATTGCGGCCAGTACTTACTGGACCTATGCGAACACTTGGGGTTAGAAAATTCCTTTCGAAGAAAAGGAGAAAATTGCAAAAGTACGTCGTTTCTTATTTCTCGCTGTCCATCAGTTGCATCGCTCCGAGTTCTATCGACTAAGAACGCACGTAATAAACAAGTAATTCCATTTCTTGCGAGAATTCTCAATTATAAGGCTAACAGTGAGGGGAAATATTAAGAATGCTTCGCTAACTTCCATTCGGAGCCCATATTTTGCTTTACCGATGCATACAATTTCTGTTTGCATTCACTCGCACGTATTTCGGAGCGCATTCCTTGCGTGCACTTATTTCTGGAATAAGAGGGTGAATGAAAATAATTGTTGGGGGATGCGATGACTTTGTCGGTTGATTGGAATTACAAATTAGATCGACTGCTTCTCCTCTTCGGGGATTAAATAATTTTATTAGCCCTGTCATTATCTGGTAATATAATTAAGTTTCTCTATAGAAAACCTTTATTAAATATACTTTTCTCATGTACATCAAACGAAAGAAATACATTGTAAAAATAGTCAAACAAGGAAACAAGTCATTGAAGGGGGTTACTTGGATCATATTTCAGAAAAGATCTTGAACTTACTAATTTGTGAATATTAAAAATCTATAAAATTTCACAAATATTGCATTAATGTGAACTCCAATAAACTACATATTACCTTTTTTTTCAAATCATAAAATTAAAGATATTGACGATTAAAATTACACGAAAATCAATATAATATGTACATATTGTTTGACCAATCACATTCTTTTATGCCATTATTTTATTTTAAATGAGACACTAACAGCATACTAGGTACAAAATATGTAGAAAAACAATACGTAACTTATTACACATTCAAACCAATATACCAATTATAAGTGTCTTCGGCCTGCTCCAGTACCATTCATATATTCAGTGTATCAATGCAATGCGTTCATACGCGAATTGACATGCACAGCGATAGGCGTATACAGTGCACGTGCTGAACAAGCAAACAAAATATAAGTGATTACAGTTATTGATACAGAGTAACATGAATATCGCAAATTTACGGACCCGTGTTGCGGTTATTATGCATAAGATCTACGATTGCCTACTTTCACTTACTACAAATTTGTATGTGTGTGTGCCTGCCCGCACGCATGAGTGAGGGGAATGTGCCACCTCGCAAGTTTACCCCTAACAGTGTTAGTACACTGCTCGATCTCGATAATTGATCAAAAAACGAACATTATCAAGCCGATATGGGTTGAAACCGTTGTTTGACATTATAAGTCCACCGCGAAAATTGAAGGACTGGATTTTTAATGTCCTTCGAGCTGATCACGCTAGTGGTCAGTGGTGGATGTTCACTGTTCTGGGTTATTTATACCTTTGGGCCTGCCACCGCGAATTTTCTTTCCATAAATTTAGTCTTCTGGTAATGTTTAATTTGTTCTTCAAATCTTCCTGTAGCTGTAGTAGAGACTGATCTCGAAGTTTGGCGTCTACCATTCAAGTTATTCGGAATAGAGAATACTTGAAGATTTATGGGTCGCCTTGCACATCAACAAACTTAGATATATTCACACGTTCCACACGGAGAAACCATCCCAGTGAGCTTATTTATAATATTCTATCAACTATAGTACAAGTAGGTTGAATATCAATCTATCATCATATCTATCTTGTATATGCTTTGCTCGCCATGAATTTCTCTTCTGGACAGTAACTAGAACTCGTCTGTATTTGATTTACTCCTTTTTCGGTAGGCGCATTTTTGTCTAAGCCTACCTCTCTGTCTTCACCTTTTTACCTCAATCTTTCTCTTAGTTACATTTAGCTTTAAAAATATGACTTGTCTGTTGGCATCTTCGTTTTCATATGTTGTTTATTACGGATCTGTTTTTTTGCACTCTCAAAAAGTAATATTTAATCCTTTCAGTCAGGCTTATTCCTTCCATCCCTCACTCTCTGGTTAATTGTCAAGGATTCACTTCCGTACAGTGCCATTGTCCATGTAAAGGATTTGATGTGTTATTTTTTTACTTTTCCATGTCTTTTATTTGCTCATAAATTGTTAATTCTTCACTTCACCGTACGTAGTGAAGATTCAGACATTCAGACTATGTTTTTCTCATAGGTACTCGTTTTTTGAATCCAATATCTTTCTTATATCTTAACAATCATCTTGTAATACATTATAAAATTTATTCTATCTTATATTTTAACTACAAACTAGGAAATCTAAAGAGAAAAAACTTCCGTAATAAATTTACAGCGAATTATATATGCAGTTTATTCCTTCTGGAATTTTTAGGTTGAAGTGACTATTTTTACCTCATAACGTTATTTTAATTATGAGATATGAATGATATTTGAAGTATTCGATTAACTGTCAAATATTTAATAAACCGTTCACTGTTAAATGAACTGTTAAATATTTAATAGCAAATATACATGCCATATTGTTCAAGATTTCGAACAAATAGTGTTTTACAAAAACCCAGGACAAAATTTATTTATTTGTGTTGAGACTCGTTTTGAAAAAATCATTTGGGATAACTTAATTTATTTCGGCTTTTTTGTATGCTTAGGTAAAAAAAAAAGCCGGATAGAAATGCTAGTGCTTTATAAAATAAACAATTAAATACTCGACGTACCCGCAAGAAATTGTTTATTGTAACGTCGCAGCTTCTGTACCTATTTTGCGGCCGGTTTATTCCTCGTCCGCAAAGTGCCTCGCAGAATACACCACCGCAGCTCCTCGATGTGGAACGAGGCTCAGCAGACAATGCAGGAGGCCCGCATGGACTCATTAGTCTCATCTGCCGGGAGCAGAAAACATATTATGATGGCGATAATTAAATTTCAGCATCATAAACAGAGCCGGCCGCCCATTGTCTCCCGCCGGCCCTGCATTCATCCCGAATGCCGCATTCGCCCAGTATATTACGGCAATAATGCGAAAACATAAAAGAAAGCAGAAAAATCCATTAGTTCATTTTGTTATATTAAGTCGCGGACTAAGTATTTTTCCTTTGTATGCAAGGCTTAATACGACTACGCTTCGGACGCGATAATACCGCCAGGTTGTGGTGGAGTCGGTTCCAGACGAGAGTGTGCGACTCACAGAACTTTTGCTCTTCGTAATAATTATTTTAATTACAATTGGTTTAGTAGACATTTTTTAAGGAAAGATTATTTTATCCAAATCTCCATAGAATAACAAATAAGGGGAAAAATATCTCAACATTATATTCAAATGACAGATTATAAATTTTATTAACCATGTTACCTGTACCGAGTTTAATATATTTTATATTATATTATCACTACTTATAAGTTTAGAGAGAAGCAGAATCTCTTGTCGACAGGTGAAGTATCAAATACTTAAGGGTGATTTTTGCTTCTCAAAAACAACTTGTAAACTTTTCACCACCACCAGGCACGACATTACTGAACGATTGTTTTTTTAATACTTTTATTTCGATACCGGTTTATTTTTCTTACATATTTTCATTGCCTAAAAATATTTTTTATGTGTCTCTATTATATAAGCTATACTTTGGTTAAGTATTTTTTGCATTGTAATATAATTTATAGGCTTTAAAATAATAAACGTCCCAAAACATCTGTTTTTTGAGACTTTGCATTAAGCAAGCTCTACTTTAGCCAATATTTTTTCAAGATATATATTGTAGATGTCTCACATAGACGAAGCTATTTTTATAAATGATTTTTTTATATGCGAGTTTTTTAGTGTTCGTAGGGCTAATGTCGTGTTGTATGGCTGGCTTAAGTGATCACTGTACACAACGTAACGTTTACAAAGAAGTTGGTTACACGTTTAACTTGCACACCTTGTTTCATATGTGAGTTGTTTTTTTACTGCCACCACCTGTTGTCGAAAATTTTTTCATTCCCACAAAACATACTTAAAATATTCTGAATATTTTTTATTAAAATAATTGCCCTTATTTCCCGAATGAACTAGCCATCGGATTTAACAGTAACATCCTCTAATCATATAAGATGACTCCTTTTAGCGGACCCTCCGCCTATTATCTTTGCTATTATAAGGAACATTTTTGCCGAATACAAGTATGCTTTATTATTATATTGTGAGGCCAGTGCCAAGAAGGTACCTACCGGCCACTTACTTATCCAACAATGTCCGCTAAAACTTTGTATAACTCATTTTTAGTTACAACTTATTCACTGGCGTGTACGATACCTACTTGTGTGCTATTCGTGAATGGGCGAAAATGCGAGAGAGAGCCCATTATACTGTCGTTTCTGGAATAATAAATAACTGTAATTTTATTTAACTAACTTGTGTATAATACTATTTTAGTAATAAAAAATATAATTTGAAGTCATTCAAACATTTGTTGATACATTTCATTTAACTTCATTTAGATTAGAAGTTAGATTTTATAGTAGAAGCGATCAACGCTGATGGCTTCTACTGTATAGAAGACTGGAATACACACTAAGCAGAAGTATTCATGAGCGGTTTTGTTGACACATTTATAAAAGAGTTTCGTGTTAATTTAAAACAAAAATTAATTCCAATTTAAAATTTTACGAATGTAACTTAATTGCAACGATTTATATATTTTAAAATTAATTTTATATTGTAAACATGTTACGTTATATACACAATCACAACTGTAGTTTTGAAAGGACCGATTCTTCTCATCATCAGATAAGTTAATAGTTAATCTATACTTTTATTTTGAATAAGTTTCGTATCAATATTCTTACTATTTTCAAACTCAGTTAAAAGTAAAAGCCTGTGCTTTGAAAATAGGACTATCATACTAGGGTCATAGAATGGGGCTCGAACCACTGACCACCAGATCAGGAGAGCACTACACCAATAAGTTACTCAGTCTACATCGTGTTGTCACTCTATCTAGGTGATAATGGAGAAAAGTTATTTAAGGCAAAGTTATTTAAAAAAAAAAATTAGGGATTTAAATTTTTCCGATTTCTGAGATATGAAAGTTGTTCTTAATTATTATTTTACAAGGCCCCGACGGGAGATGTTTATTATTGTCTAAAGGGTGATTTGTTACGTTTGTGTGATTAGGTAATTACGAGAAATTGTTGATTTTAAGCATCAGTTTTCTAATTCTAGTATTTAGATTTCTGGTGGTTTGGCCACTATATTTTCCGCTTTTATCCTAATGTTTATTTTAGTCTTGAGTTGAGTAGAATTTTACCTATATTATTATTGTTGTAAAAAGTGAATCACTTGTCATACCCTATCATTATTTGCGCATCTTGTATCGTTAGTGACGGACATTATTTCATAGAGACTTATGTATTTTGATTATACGGATATTTGTACATCACAATGATCTGTTTATTTACAACTCATGACTCTATATACTGACTGCACCCGCCCGGACAGGGTATACTCAGCAGTTTGGGTAGTGCGCATTTAGAGTCGGCCGGACCAGACACCCAGATCCGCCGGTCGCCGAGTAGGAATCGACGTTTTGTTCTACCGCTGGGCGCTCACTACTTCAGGTTTTGATTGACGGAGGGTGCTCCGCGACCGGTAGCCTTTCTGTTAATTTGAGTCGAGTTCCTTTATTTCATTCCATTCATTATTTTTATTGAGCCCTCCACATAACGAAGACTCGTCCGGTCTCATTGTTTGCGCCCGGCCGTACGCAGTCGCTTAATTATAGCGCACGGGCAAAGGAGTGAATAGAATCAAAAGAATATTAAAACAAGATTTAGTACCAACAAACAAACCAGTTCGACGTGGATAAATTTTACTGTAAACATGACGTCACAACGCAGGACCCGTACGTCGAGCGGACAGCTAATTCACGGTGTCCGGTAATTTTGGCGAAAAAATCTATTGTCACTGCTTAGGTTGATGATGAACACAAACGAAAAAAGTACAAGACATTGTGAAAAATGAGCTCAAAAAAAAAACAATTTTACAGTTTCTTAAAAAATTTTATTGACAGTTCATTCACTTCAAATTAACTTCCGTGTATCCAAATGGTGCTCTTGTATCTTCTGGGATATTATGACGTGTTATTATGACCTTTCTCCCATTGCAGGGTCCATCATCAAGGCTGATGTGTTGATGTAGTTTAATAATGATTTTATTTTAAGGAAATATATTTTTAATTTGAGTACCCTAAGAAACTTTGTATAAACCAAAAAATAACTTCCGTGTATCCAAATGGTGCTCTTATATCTTCTGGGGTATTATGCCGTGTTATTATGACCTTTCTGGCCGACATTTAGGATCCCATCGCAGGGTCCATCATCAGGGTTGATGTGCTCTCGTAATTTAATAATGATTTTATTTTAAGGAAATATATTTTTAATTTGAGTAACCTAAGAAACTTTGTATAAGCTACTCTGATTCTGAAAAAATATATGTACCTATTGTTGATGATTAATTAATTTTTTGACTAACTACTAATTTTAATACTTAAATAAATGACGTTAGGAGTACATAGGTACACTTTTAAACGCGAGAATAAATTTTCATTTAAAAGTGGGTAACCGTGTAATATAAATGTTTATTAATTATATTATATTGAATACACTCTTAAGTTTGTACATTTACCAAATAAATTTAATAAAAATAAAAATATGAAAAAATAAAAAAATGAACAAGGGGAGGAGTGTACTAGTTGTCACATGCAATTTCTTTTACACATGTATCTACCAACTTTTGTACTCATATCCGCTTAGATATTTAATTAATTAAAGATGTCGTTAAAGTATTTGTAATCATTTATAAAGGATCGTTTTCTGTTAATCAAAGTACTGACTGATTTTTATATTAAAAATAAAACGTCTTCCACGCTGCGTATCTTTTAAATTCATGTCTTTATCTCCTACATGAAACTGACATAATATATATTATTATTGATACAATGTTCAGGACACTATTGTATTAGTCTACAGCGGTAAGCAGGTATAAAATATACATAATATTTTAAACACGTTTATAGATACTTTAAAGTAATCAGGTAAATGTTGTTAAAAAAACGAACAAATTTTGAAAAAATATTGCTGCTACCACTACCCGCCGGAATAATATGAAAAATAGTTATACTTAGGGACATACCTATTTATAACAAAAAAATACTTTTCAAAGTTGAAAAAAAGTTTGTCTAAAACGAAACAAATAATAGAGAGTAAAGTTGATGAGAATAGAGTTCTAGTTGCATAGTGGTAGGCTGAGTGCTTTACTTGGCGTTGAGTTAAATTTATTACTACTGTAGTTTCGAGAGGAGTTCAACAAGGAAAGATGGAAAGAGAAGGAAGAGGCCTATATCCAGCAGTGGAGAGACCAAGGCTGATGAAGAAGAAGAAGAAGAAGAGAGGAGTAGTCCCTCTCAGACGTAATAAACGTGTATGCATTACAAAGTTTAATTTAAAGTTAGTCAAAATAAAAATGTTGCACCACATATTAACTATCATATGAATCAATAATATTACTTTTGCCTAGTC
Organism: Agrypnia vestita; assembly: GCA_016648135.1. Taxonomy (NCBI): domain Eukaryota; kingdom Metazoa; phylum Arthropoda; class Insecta; order Trichoptera; family Phryganeidae; genus Agrypnia; species Agrypnia vestita. Next base: position 8,942 of record JADDOH010013792.1, read on the forward strand.
TATTTTCATACTTCTCATGCACGCTCATCTGTTACTGAGATTTTATCAAGGTCTTTCTCAAATTTTGGTTTATATGATCACGATCTTTCACGTTTTTCTTTCTTCATAAACATCTTCTCCTTACTCACGCGTTTCACATGACGAAACAAATTCGATAATTTGATACGTATATCCCACATTGATTCTCCACTCTATCGAAGATAGTTTTTCACAAATGCACAAATTTAAATGCAATAGGACTGCATTCCTATTGCATTTAAATTACTTTTTTTCTCAAGCCATGTATTTTCCTGAAGATAGATTTGTGCTTTGTATATTTGTTTTAATTTAATACAGGATTTAATAGTTATTATGAATATAATGAAAACATGTAAATTATTCCATGAATTCATAAAGCAAATTATGTTGCATAAACCGGGAGTCAATATAAAAAGCATTATTGGAGAATAATGAAGTGGTCTTGTTAAGAATATGAACAAGGCATGTGTTTGAGCCAAGTCTGTTCCCCACAATAGACCGGAAGGAACTCATTAGCTTCTAGGGTATTTTGGAATTTAAATTTTATTATAATAATTTTAATTACGAAGATATTTACAAAATTCTTTATACAAAAAGCTTTAGTGAAATTATTAAAAATATTTTATCTTGCTTTTAAAATTTTATATAGCAACTACTATTATTAAAACTTCAGCGGCAAGTTAAAAAAAACTCTTAAAGAAATCACTTTATACTTTTCGTGTATATAACGAAATATAAAGCGAATATATATTTGTTGATTAATTAATATGTATTGTGAAATATTAAACGTAGAGAAACATTCAGTAAGAATTATTGTGAAACATTTCTTGAAGTGAAAACAAATGAAAAGTTCGCCCGCGTTTCGATATAATTTTTCAGAAAATATATAATTATTTCCAAGTAGAATGTCGTGTTGTTTGTAATAACAGTTGCATTACAACCACTTTCTGAATCATATTTTTTTTGGTTAGTGTTTTCTGAGGTAATCTATTTTGTAGACGTTTCGCACTTCATTGCAATGTCCATCATCAGAGCTCGTGGCTTTTGCAATTGAGTGTGAAACGTCGGCCAGAATGGTCATACACATTTAAGAAAATACCCTCGAACATTCTAACTAGAAGATTCTGAATGGTCATGATTACTTAAGAAATATTTGTTTATGGACACATGTGGGCACATAAATTTTAGATAACTAGGCCCTTTACTATACAATGTAATATTGGGAAGTATATCAAAATTTAGGTATCTAAAGAATTTAAAAACAATGATTGTTGAGAGATGGATCGACCATTTTATTGGGATGCACATCCAAACAAAGTAACAACTCATTGGGTGTGAAAAGTGGTTTTATTTCATTTTTTTAATATAAATAATATTACGATAGTTATTTTGCTGTTATCGAAGAATTTATGCATTTGTTTTTACAATAATATAAAACGAGAATTGATGTTTAATTAATTATTTTATTCAAAGTTGTTCTTAAAATTAATAACGAATTTCCTTGACGAGCTCATTTTATATTCAGAAGCGTACGAAATATGCATTAAAGGACACAACAACGATGAAATCATTTCAAACATGTTTTCAGAACGAAATCCTGCGTTGTGGAAGTCGCACATAACACATGCATTCGCAACCGAGATGCAGATGCCTACACACATGCAGAATGCTCTTCCATCCTTGAAGCGAGCGAATCAGGGCCGCATACCTCTCGTACGTATGGGAGCGTGCACCAGGAGAGCAGAAGTGCAGCGGTATGGATTGCAGGCGGGAAATTTGCATACTGCGCGGGGGGTGGGTGACAGTGCGGGGGAGGGGCGTGGTCTGGAGAGGCGGTGGGGGTGGGCGAGAGGGACAACAGATGATGCGATCATTAAAATATTAAAATGCTGGCGCCGCCTCTTGAGAACATTTCGAAGTACCATTTTATTTATATTGAATGCAATAAACAGTTCAAATTAATTTTTGTCCTCGCAGATTTGTTATATTAATATTATGTAATACGATTGTTACGAAAGTTAAAATTTTGATGAATGCACTCCATTAGACAATAAAATTAGATAAATAATTTATATTAAGCTATTTTCGTTAAAAAAAATAAGTATCACGTTCCTCTTAGATATTGTGAAAGTAATAAACTGATTATTTCTTGAATCATAGCAAAATAACATTGTGGTAAGATTATTATTATTCATAAAAAGAAAACACATTTTCTTTAATATTTTTTTTGATAATTTATAGTATTTAATAGAAGATTAAATATTATAAATAATCGAAACCAAAAATTTGTTTTTACATTATTCTACACTATTTTACATTATTCTAATTAATTATTAAACCCCTCACATTCATTTTAGGTTTTTTGTTTATGTCTATATTTAACAAAAACCCTAAAACAGGCCAAATAATCCTTGAAAATAAACAGAGGTTTTAAATAAAGGGTTTTCTTTTTAAAACCAAATTAATTAATCAATTAGAAAGACATACAGAAAAATCTAATCCACGAAAAAATATTTTGGCTACTACCGGGATTTTAACCCGGGTCACCTCCTTTCCGGGGCCGGTGCTCTGACCACTAAGCTATAGGAGCCTTCTAGATTCTTTTTTTGTTTTCTTTTTATTAATTTACTGAATAATTTTTGATTATACCATTTATTTCTACTACTTCCTAAAATGAAATGAAACTGATATTTAAAAATACTGATATTTAATTAATAAACGAATTATCTGCTTACAACTTTTCGCAGATAAATATTATTAAAATAAATGTAAAATGAATTTAAATTATGTCGAGGATAATGATTTTTTCCTAAAAGTGACAAAATCTCGAATGTGAAATATTGTAAATAAAAATTATAATAAATAAATCCGTTTCGGTACCAATGACAGTATTTCGACTCTGATCCTGAAAAGTTTGTACTAAATAAGTCATCTTTATGTATATATAGCCTTCCTCCCATCCTCTCACATATCACTCGTACCGTCGACGTCACGCAGTCTCACGCAGGAAGAGTGATTTATGTAACAAATTAAATATACGAAAATTTTTGAAAATGATCATCGACCCAATAAAATGCCCGGGGAAATTCTTAAAATAATTGTACGGTTAATGAATAAGTTAAACCATATTATTAGTTTCGTAATTTGACATATAAATATAATGTGACATGGTTGAGTGATTATAATTTATAGGTTTAAAAAATGCGGTCATTGCATGCATACGTAAATATTATATATGAAATTATATGCGTTGCTGATTTAATACAATTTATATTACGTGTCATGACGCACGTTTATTATTAATAATTTAAATTTACAACGCTATTTGAACTATCCTCTCTGACCATAGAGCATTGAACTAACAGTTTTGTGATGCTCGGCTGTCACTCTCGAGATATGCATATATTAATAGATTAAGGCAGTGTTATTAACATGCCGAATGATTCATTATGGCCGTGGACCGCAGCATCGCCACGGCGAGAGTAATGGAGAGCGTCTTCCCACAATTCCATACCAATACGGATTGGAATTCAATATGTATTTACACTCGTTAGTACTGTGGCAGTTCAATGACTATCAAACATACACAATTGTACCATTCGCGAGTGGCGGTCATTAATCAAGTGTATTATTAACGTGTATCTTAGATATGAGAGTGCAGGGCCGCCTGAATGAAATAGATATTAAATATTCTTAAATCATTGTACACATTATAATGACACAATAAATCAACAGCTTCAATATTATATGTTTGAGAGAATTAGAGTGCGTTCAGGGAAAATCGGACGTGTAATAAATAAAGGAAGATGCCTCTTTGAATGCCTCAAAAATCGATATAAAGAAAGATTATGTGATTTGGGATAGATTAGAAAATTATAGGATTTCTTGTTTTTTACTGCATTAAAAAAGACAAAGTATTTGTAGAAATGTACGGAATATGATATACAGTATTTAATTTTTCCATTACTTGAATTTATTGGATTATTCAAAAATTTCTCACAATCAACTCTCCTAATTTCGAATGTACGTCCATTCGTAATTATTATGTCCCGTGATCTTTCGCGGGTTACAGCTAGTGTATACTGGAAGTTATAATTTCATTGATTTTTAGACTTTTGACGTTAATTTATTTTTTAATGTTCAATACTTTCAGAATATAAAGCTCCAGTGAACTAGTAGTTATAAAATTCAAATGATAAAATACTTTTAAAATTTAACTGTAAAATCGTATGTTCCAACATACGATTTTACAGGTCATAAATATACTGTAATTTGAGAGTCATATTCACCTCGCAGTTATAAACCTCACAAGGCTTAAAACTGCCGTATTTTGAGTTCTGAGAACAAATGCTTGCGGAGATTCAGATACCTATGTATTTTATATACACGAGTAGGAACCCGAACATTCTGCAACGGTTATACATAAGTTTTACTCGATGGAACGAACTACGGGACATTGAATTGATATATGAGGACGCAAAAGGGCTGGTATTAATTAATGTGTAATGTTTAGGATGTCTTTATTGAATAATAACACTTAAATATAATATAGAATACGTAGACTTTTATTACATAGACTTCACTAGATCCTTCATAGGACGTCGACAGTTGACAATACTCATTTTCTCCATCTCTCTATGGATTGTGTAGGGATGAGCCCAACCAATCAGTTAGTGATGTGACGTCCCCCTTCTTAAGATATACATATACATATAATACATGACCTGCTCTTCTCAGTGGAATTAATAAATGTTGACACATAGATTAACATTGTGACCTCACCAGGAATCGAACCCGGAACCCTCGGTGTGGGAAGCCAGTGTCATACCCACTGCGCTACGAGGGCCGCATTATTATTATTACTGCATTGAATGTGACTGATCGTTGTATTTCGTGTCCAAAAATTTACGACATTTGTCGACTGAAGCCCAAGTCCTGCCCTGTCGCCCTGTTGGTCCCGAGCGGTGTAAAACGCCTCGATTTCATTTAATAATTAATTTTTCATCTCGTTCCACAATCAATAATTCAAATTCTTCAAAGTATTGCCTGGTGGTGTTTCATGTTCTTTTTTCAATCCGTCTCAACGTTTCTGAGCCGTGAAGGGTTCACACTAAAAGGGAAAAAGTTATATTTTTATTAATTAACGGAAAAATCATAATTAAGGTGAAAGATAAATTATTTTTGTCAATACTTATAACCAAGATAGAATTCAGTTGTGTCAGACTTATCTATAATTCTAAAAAAAAACTAATACTGAGACAACACTCCACAAACATACATTGCATAATATGTGGGAACATTTATTAATATTAACGATAATATCCATAAAGATGCAGATAGACGCATACGCACTCTGTCTAGCTCTAAATAACACAAACTAGCTATATACTCAAGGTATATAACACAAAATAGAATCGCCGTCAATGACAATATTCCGTCAACTTATTAAAAATATATGGCGATAATTATAGTCGAAAACAGATTTTTAATATACATATAACCTAATAGAGAAACTGAACAAAAATAACAGCACCCGGAGTATATGCAGTTTTCAAAACATCAATTTAAAACAATAAAACAAAACAACATTTAAAACAATAAAACAAACGATGCCCGAAGCATATGCAATTTTCATAACACCATTTTCAAACTTGGTGTCGTCATTATGTATAAAAATTTATGTTGGTTAAATATCACTCCGAAAACCGTCATTTTGGCTATTGGTTGGCGCGAAAATATTCCCGTTGCATTATGAGCGCGCATTTCGTTCTCAAGCTAAAATTTTACTTTAAACGACCCTAAAGAAGTATAACTTCATAAAGATTTTTTAAAAATAAACTTTATTAAAAAATTCTCAGTTCATGTAAAAAAATTAATTTGTAAACAAACATTAAACTGAATTAGTGATTTTGAAATAAGATACAGATAAGACGCCTTACTGTCAGAAGCGTGATTCCAATTATAATAATTTCGTTGTCTGTCCGTCCGCCCGTACGTCTGTCTGTCTGTCTGTCCCCGTAACTTTGCGTAACGTCCGTAACTTCTTCTAATAATATTTATTTTTTATATATATATTTTTTTTATATACATAAATAAATTAGTCTTAATATACTTTCGACAGTTGGTCACTTCATATATTCAAACATTCGTTAACATAGAATTTTTAATTTTTGGAAGGGCCCTCTCCTAACCATCTGAATACAATTTGGTTGTCTGTCTGTCCTGGAATTCCCGGATAAAAAAACGAAATTACACGGCTGGAGAAACCCTCGAACCTCGAATGAGCGGTCGGCAATGTGGCAATTAAGCGACGTAGCCACCACCGATTTTCACTGGCGCGTCAAAAATATACCGTACGTATATATTAAAAATAGTAAAAGCACGGCTTATCTATTACGACGCAAAAATGAATTTACGCCTCCTTCGTGATTTTTCACGGGTGTACGGCTAGTTATTTTAAGATATATTGTATCCAAGTTCATTATTGAATACAGTCTTGGATAAATAGTTTTCCCAAATATCTATTCGAGACTGAAAATATTATAATTTCCTCATCCACAGAGGTTTTGTGTGGTCGCTTCGCCGCGCCGCCTACACAGCGTCGGCAATGTAACGAGGATGACCGCTTTAGCTTCAAAAGATTGTCGAACTGGGTGGTGAAAGTATAGGACTGATATGGGAGACATTGTTCATAAAACGGCCCTCTATATGTGGTGGATCCTTTTGTGTGTTCTTTTCAAATTTGCAAATACATATTGCTAAAATTCGTAAGAACAATTATTTTCGTTGAAAAATATATGTTTTCATGGATGATAGTGATAGAAACGGATCCGTATAATGTAATCGATTGCAGGAAGGATTAGGAGCATAGTGAAATAGAACATATTGTCAAGCGAGGAAGGAAACGGTGATGTTATTGATAACCGGACACCAACTGTATACCGTATAACACAACAACTAAACAAAATCGAAACACTTTAAATCATTCACAGACTAGCAGTTGGCGAAATACAAGACGAAAACATAAAATTACACAAAATACACGAAAAACACCAACACAACACTAGAATGACTCAAAACTATCACATAACTCACGCCAAAACAAAAACAGGACAATCCCGACTAATTTGCAATGGATTAAAACGATACAACGACCTGCAACAACAGACCAAACAACTGACCACTGACAAATTCAAAACAGATGTGACAAAAATGCTAAAACTCGGCCAACTATAAAAAAATGACTTTGTATCTAAATTATATTATTATTATATTCCTATATTGAATCATGTAAAAATGTTATCCATAAACCTTTTAGGTTTCTATTATATTTTAAATAAAAAAAAACCTTCCGGAAACGTTAAAGGTTTAAGATCCTTAACCAAAGTGGTACCACATGGAATAGCTATTGGTAGACGTCCTCTTGGAACGTGTCCTTATGTAAAGATACCGAAGAAAGAATATACCAAAAAAGAAGAAGGAAGAAAATATATGTATATATGTATAAAAGATTCTTTCTTTCTCATATCTGACGGTACTCGCAGTTTAAAGAATGTTTTCGGCCTTTGGATTTATCGACTTGATCTATTATAATTTTGAGTCTGGTATGTTTTTTTATACAAACTATTCAGACAGATCTAAGAAGATCATTGATTATTGGGAATAAGTAAATTAGGATATCGGTACCCACTTGATCATACGTAATCTTCTTGATTTCTTTTATTATCGACTCACGCCCACTCGTGTGACTCAAGATACTCATTTTTCGTTATCTTGATCTGGATGAAACCAATATTGGTTTTTGATTAATTGATTTGCGTTATCTTTGATTCGATAGTTATACTTCAAAGTTTTTGTAGGTGTATATATTAGAAAAAAGAGTATAAATTTATGCCTACTTCACGACAGAAATTTAATCCAATTATGATACATAGTACAACCGGGATAAACTTTGGTATGATCATCTCAGTATGCTATCATTTGTCTTCTTCTTTTATATGCAATTGTAGCTAAAATAAGAGGGAAATTATATTTTTTCGCTTCAGTCATGAATCATAAAGACAAAGCAATGGTGGGGGATCACAATGTTTAGAAATAAGGGACTTTAAAGATGATCACATTGTCACGAGATTCTACATTGATAATAACGGCACGTAACCGAGAGTTCCCAAAAATAGTCTGGACGTTTGGTAATGCTTAGAGTGATTCGAAAATATCTGGGATAGGCAAGTACATGTGGGAAGAATAGAGAGAAAATGTTACCTATAAATATTATACATAATATTTTACAGGTAAAGTATCGTGGACTGGCTAAACTATGAGTCGAAAATGCTTCGACATCAATATCCTAATATCAATAGTACCTGTTTCGTAATCGCCGCGCGCGGGCCGCGCCATGATTCTGATTGGTTGGGCTGGCACCCGATGTGTTCTGCGCCAACAGCTGGCCAGGATTCAAATTTTGAAAAATCCGCCCAGTGACAGTTGAAAAGCGTGTCAGTGTCCGTTTTGGTGAGAACCGACATTCTTCTTCATGTGTTCAAGTTCAGTTCAACTTAGCCTTCCGGAAGACACAGACCAACTGTTCCAGATTCGACAAAGCCAGAAGAATTGGTGATTGAATCGACACTCGACGTACCAGGAAAACTGTAAGTACAATTTGTCCACTGTGTGTTATAGTTAGCTTTGGCCCAGTGTATCTCGAGTGTCAGATTATTACCAATCATTATCGGCGGAGATTGGAAAGGAAAGTATTTCTTTCTAATCCCCAACCCGTGTGCGATGGTAGCGACCTGTCCGTCATCGTACAGTACCTATGTACGGAGATATGTGACACCAAAGATTTCATTTTTTCAATATTTCTAACTTCTTCCCTTCAAACATTCTGGTTGATGAGTCTAAAACACATTCCTAAATTGTATTTGTTGATTTACGGCTCTTTAAATTTTGTTCTGAACATTATTTACAATTTCTTTATTATTATATAGCATGAAAACATTATTTATAATACTAAGAATAAAAATAGTATTATTAATTTTAATTAACACTATTCTAATTTTACGTTTTTTTATGCATTTTATATCCAACCACAAAGTAAATGCTATGAACATCAAAAATAAAAACACTATTTTTAGTTTTTTATCATAAAAATGTAAGTACAGCGTAATCATGTCACCTTCAAATTTTTCATAAAATATTTACACTTTGTACTCTAATGTCACTCTAGGACCATCTATCAGGGTAAACTCCTCCAAGCAAGTTAGTCCTATTTTCATAGCACAAGCTTTTGGCTTAGTTTGAAAATAGTAAGAATATTGATGTGACGCGTATTCCGTGTTCGCATCTCTATTTAAAAAAAAATAATAACGTCATGTTGATGGTCTCTTAATTAAAAAAATATTCGAAGTACCTACGTTCTTCCAAAGTTTTATAGAAAATAAGTCAGAAATTGATTGTTGATGTTCGAACATTTTCGACACATTTAGACAGGAATCTTACCTGTTCAATTTTGTGAACTCTATCTTTTTTCCTGTACGAGTATATATTTTTTACAATGTTATTTTTATAAATAAAATCTTAAACATCATGCATCGAATAAACCTACAAAATTTGTTTTCGGAAAAAGATAGACATGATTATTACAAGTTGATTCGTACATGGGGTAAATCAGTAATAGTGTACTGTAGAGCAATGTATATGATTTATTTCCAATTTAAAGAAATACCGCTCATACCTTGAAAATATTTGTGGTACCATGTGCCATAAAATTGCTCCGTTGAACGTTTTTTAATTTACTAGGTACATCCAATCAATCCATCACACAAAACTGACTTGAAAATTTAATACACGATCAATATTACAGGATACGAATTAAAATTAATGATCTATATATTATTTGAAACCGCATAACCTGCCATATGACGGTCTGCAACGGGCGTCACATCCCCGGGCTATTATCGTCTGTTAGTTCTTACTTAATTGCAGTACCTGGATTGAAATAATTATGCACCTGTCGAAAGCATTATATTCTGATATCCTTTTGTAACTCAACGGGCAGGATAAACGAGTCGAAATACAAAACAATACTCGAGCCTCGAATCGACGATCTGGTTGAAAAACAAATCATAGCAATGAGGTCATATAATATTACACTTAATTATGGTATATTTATATAATTAATAAAAAAAAACATAAAAATAAGTTTTTACAATACTCCCTTTCTCATTTTCGGGTTTCGTGTCTACCATATGCGTCGGAATCTCCATACGACTTAGGCCCGGTTGTTTCAAGTTGGATTAAAGTAAGCGGTCGATTAAAGCATAGATTTTTACGAAAACGGATCGTCTGATTGGTGGAGAACGTAAAAATTTATGCTTTAAAAGAACACTTACTTTAATCCAACTTGAAACAACCGGCCCTTACTGATTTGTATGAAAAAACCATTAAAAACTTGAAAAATCCAAAATTATTCTATAATTTTTTTTTAACGAAAATTTGATAGATCTTCTTGATCGTCGCCACGAATCTACTTGCAAAGTTTCAGATCGATTGGATCACGGTCCAAAATTTTTTCGTCAGACAAGCAGACGCCACGAGTTAAAAGAAAGGAAGTAAAAAGTAACCCATAAAAAACAAGTTTTTATTATACTCCCTTTCTCATTTACTAGTGGAAACTGGTTTGGCGCTTAACCTACGCGTTGGGCTTCGGTCGGGCGACGCTACGAAGGGGAATAATAAAAAAATTCCAAAATTTTTAAATTATACTATAATAAGGTTTCGTGTCTACCAGACGCGTTGAAATATTTTCATACAACTTAATAAGTTGTATGAAAAAAACCATTCAAAATTTGAAAAATCCAACAATTTATTAATTTTTTAAACGAAAATTTGATAGATCTTCTTGATCGTCGCCACGAGTCTGCTTGCAAAGTTTTAGCTCGATTGGATCATGGGAAACGGGTTTAAAATGGATCCAAAGTTTTTTCGTCAGACAAGAAAACAAGCAGACGCCACGAGTTAATATAAAGGGAGTAAAAATGTACTTTGTTTTCACCACTTTTGTATCGAAAAATATCAATTTGTGACCATGGCCCCTTCGTGAGGATAAAATTGTATAGGTACTAACAAATTAAATTC